>BSBK01007222.1:0-310000 GCA_027943335.1 Chamaecyparis obtusa | reverse complement strand
GAAGTTATGGGGTTCCTAGAAGATATGATTATGAATTACTAGTAGATACATAACAATTACCAATAATTGTAGTTCTTACACCAACAATTAATCCAATACAATAGCCTGTTAAATCAAGTTTTACAACCTTAAAATTAAATGGCACATATAGTACTTAGGAATCAACCTTTTGTGGCCTTCAATTCAAGCAGTTCATTGAATATTCAATAGCATCATGACATTCTAGCAGCTTCACTTAAATTTTTATTATATTTCATAGGTGAGGACCATATTTTAGTTGTTGAGCATATTAGAGACATGGCTTCTTTGTGTGGGTTACATCAAGTGATTCATCAGGATGTTGTAATTTAGATTTTGATAGCCTCTTTTAATGGGAAGGCTTTACAATGGTTTAGGGAATTGTTTGTAAATTCAATTGATTCATGGGATACATTAGGAGAGAAATTAAACTGATAGTTTGAAGACAAGTTTGACCACTTATCTTTGGTTGAGCATTTAACCATGATTCAAAGGGATCCAAATGAGAACATTTCTAATTTCAATTACATATTCAGGAAGACATGGAATAAAACACCACTCCTAGTCAAGCCATCTAATGACTATGCATTCTTGTTTTATTTGAAGGCACTGAATAGTGATATCTTGATGCAAATTTAGTCTATAAGAGGACATTTATTACCAACAACTTTTGACATTTCCATACAACCTAAAAATAGCTTAATACAAGTTGGTAAGTTGGATCCTAGACCTTCAATGCCTCTTTTTTCTAATATACAACCAATTGTACCTATTATTCCACCAATTGTGGCTCCAATTCTAGCATTTCTAGCCTTTAATGGTCAAGTTGTAGTGCAAAGAGTTGTCATCTTAAACCAATCTAAATAATTTAAGGCTATGAAGGAACACAATGAGAGGTTGGAAAAAATGGCTCAAAATTTGGGTAATGAAGTAGTTAATCTAAAGCAGAAAAATCAAGGTAATAGGCCTTATCAAGTGCCTTATCAACCTAATAGGCCCAATTACCAAGATGGATATCAAGTACAAGGAAGGGGTTATGGTCAAAGAACAAGTCAACCCTATAATCTGAATATTCCAAGTATGTCAAAGGAGTTGGTACCTTCTCAGAATAATATGGCATAGGATAAAGAATGGTGTAGCACATGTAATCAACAACACTTTTGGATTGATTTTCCACAAGCTTTACAAAATAGAATTCTTGATCCTTAGGAAGCCATACATTCATATATAGAATCATCACAAGGGTCTCAAGAACAATATGATCAAGGTAAACCCGAGATAGACTTGATGAGCCACATGGAAGTTGAGGAATGTTTTCTTAATAATGAACCTATTTTAGCTCATACAAGGTCAAAAAAGAGGGTTGTTGAAGCAGACTAGCAAGTTGATAAAGGAAAACAAGTTGATCCTTTTCAAAAGGTAGAAATTTCAAGTACACGAGGTCAGATTTCAACCCCTCAAACTCAAAGTGTTCAAATTTTTCCAAAGGGTCAAATGTTGCCATCAAATGAGCAATGAAAGGGACATCAAAAGGTTAGTTTTCCACAATTTAATATTGTTGATCAGATGAGGAAAATGACTTGTAGTAATTCTATGCTTGATCCTTTGCAATTACCTGGTCAAAAAGAGAATATGAGAAAATCATTAGCTAAAATTTCAACTATTGAGCTGCAACCACCTAAAATGGCTAAAGTTTTACTTGTTAAAGAATCACAACACAAGAATGATAAATATAAACTAGAGGTAAAGCCTCCTCCATTTTATGTTATAGTTATTGTTGGTGATTTATTGGTACACAACTGCATGATATATTCAAGAGCTAGAAGCTCTATGATGCCCAAAAAACTGGTGAAAAAGTTGGGATTAAAATATGAACCAATTGAAAAAGGTGTTGTTCAGCAAGATGGATCAGTCATCAATACAGTTGAAGTTCTTAAAGATTTGAGCCTAACAGTGCATGCTTGCCCAAACTTTTTAATTACTCAAGACTTATATGCAATTGATTTGCCTCCTTGTTTTGGCATATGCCTTAACATAGATTTCACAACCAAAATAAGTGGTTATTTGTCATTTTATTGGTCACACACATTTTTTAGAACATGTTATGGTACTAGAGTGATTGTGAGATCTAAAAAGCTTCCTAATATACACATTGAGCCATACACACCTAGTGCCATAAATTCAAATTTGTTCTTCCATGATCAGGATGAGTTTGTTGCCCATGATCCGAATACACCATTACAAGGAATTCTTGACCAATGGGTAGCTAAGAATTATTTTGAACAACCATTTATTCAAATGGATGTGGCTGGTTTGGGAAATTATATTATGTTAGAGAAAAATTCTATTATCCCAAATCTTGTAAAAGGTGAAAATGAATAAGATTTGTAGCAAGGGAATGAGGTTTGGAAGCTCTATTTTGATGGATCACAAAGAAAGGTGCAAGTGGTAGAGCAATGCTTATTTATCCTATAGATGTAAGGTATTATTTTGCTTCTCATTTTTCTTTCAACAGTACAAATAATACAACATAATATGAAGTGCTAGTTCATGGCCTATAATGGGCCAGATAGAGGAAAATCAACAACTTGCAAGTTTTTGGGGATAGTGAATTGGTTGTCAATAAGGTACATAACTTGAATGTTATAAAAAATGAAGTTTTAAAGCTATATAATAAATAAAAAAATTAATTGAATAATTTGAAGGTTTTAACATTGTTTCAATGCCTAGAGGGCAAAATAAACAAGCTAATAAGTTGGCAGCTATGGGGGATGAATTTGACATCCCCAAAAAAGTTAAAAATGTGCAAACACAATAATATATCAAGGTAGTTGTAAGACCTTCAATACCTAATAGTAATGTTTGTTGGCAAGTATTTGCTTTTGATGATCAAATAGTTGATTTCTAATGGAAGAAACTAAAATTTTAAATAGAAATTAGAAAGAATTATAACAACAATATGGTGATTAGGTATCATAGCTGAAAACAAATAAGTTACCTAAGGATTTGGTCACCCTTGAGTCTATTTTCAATGTTGATGATCAAGCTAGAGCAAAAAAAACCATTATATAAGTCAAAGAAGATCATTATGAATCTTTTGAGATCATGAAGGACAAGTTTTTAAAACTTCGCAAGGTATGTACTAGTGAGGATTAACAAACTTATATTTTACTTTTCCAAGAATACAATGATGTTTTTGCATGGAAGTACCATGATTTGAAGGGATTTGATCTCCAATTAGCCTAGCATACCATAGAGTTGGAGCCTAATGCAAAACCAGTCAGGTAGAAGAAAATGACATTCAATCCCAAGTTGGAACACTTGATGAAGATGGAATTGACAAAGCTTATTGAAGGTAATATTATTTTTCCTATCAAACATATACATCTTGGGTTTCAAATTTGGTGTCTTCTAGAAAAAATAATGGGGAGAGCAGATTATGTGTGGATTTCAGAGACCTCAACAAAGCCTTTCTGAAAGATCATCAACTATTGCCCTCTATGGAGAAAATTTTGTAATTTGTATCAGGTTCTGACAGATTTTCACTTTTAGATGGTTTTTCAGGCTATAACCAAATTTTGGTCAAAGAAGAGGACCAATATAAAACAACATTTACTACAACATGGGGAACCCTGATATACAAGAAAAATGCCATTTGATCTTTCAAATGTTGGTGCTACATTCTAAAAGGCAATGGAAATGGCACTTCATGGCCTTATGAACAAATTTGTATTTATGTACTTAGATGATATTATTGTTTTCTTTAAGAATTCTAATGAACATTTCAAACATTTAAGACAATTTTTTTAGAGATGCAAGGAATATGGAGTTTCTCTCTAAATCCAAAAAAGTACATATTTGTTATCCATGAGGGAAACTTACTTAGACACATTATTTCTAAGCATGGAACTATGGTTGACCCTGAGAGGGTAAGTCACACACTTCCCTTTCCATTGCCTACTCACAAGAAAGACTTACAAAGAATTATTGGAAGAATACATTTTGTTAGGAGGCTCATTCCTAACATTGCAACTTTATAGTAACCGAAGACACAAATGTTGAAGGACATAAGTTTCAGCTAGACAAAAAGGGGTAAGGACATTTTTGAAGAGGTAAAACAAGTGTTAGCTTCAACACCCAATTTATTTAATCCAAATTTCAATAAAGATTTTATTTTTTATTCATTTGGATACATTGATTATATTTTAGCAATACTGGTTTAGAAGAATGATGAAGCACAGGAGAAACCAATTTATTTTTTTAGCTAAGGTTTGGAAGGATATAATCAAAGGAATACTTTTGTTGAAAATCATGTTTTGGTTGTGATTAGAAGTCTTGATAAATTCAAACCATTGATCTTGAGCAACAAGATTCATTTTATGGTTGCCCATCCTAGTGTGAAAGAGTTTTTATTAAACACGGATATAAATGATAGAAGGGTCTGATGGATAACATGTGTAATAGAATATGATGTTGAAATTAAGGTTACTAAGCTTGTAAGAGGAAGGGGAATGTGTGAACAACTAGCGACAAGTAGTGTGGACAACCAACAGGGTCAAGGTAATGATGTACTAACTCATGATGATGAAGACCAGAATGATATACCAAAAAAATCCATGAGTTGGATTACAGAAATAAAGCACTATCTTCATACTGATGAATGCCCACATGACTTGAGCAGCTCAAAATGAAGGTATTTCAAACTTTAAGCTATTTCTTATGTTATATTGGATGATATTCTATTTAGGAAGGATTACAATGGAGTTTTATTGAGATACATAGAATCTGATTAGATTGATAAGGTTCTAGAAGAGTTTCACAATGGTCCAATAGGTGGTCATTTTGCAGCTAGAACTACAACATTGAAAATCATAAAGGTTGGTTATTATTGGCCAAGTTTGTATAAGGATGCATTCATATGGGTAAGAAGATGTTTGAAATGTGTAGTGTTTGTTGATAAACATAGATTAGCAGCATTACCCTTGCATCTAATCCAAGTGGAGAAACCATTCATGAAGTAGGGACTTGATTTTATTGGTCCCATAAATCCTCCATCAAGTTCAGAACATAAATATATTCTAACAACAATAGATTATTTTATAAAATGGGCAAAAGCTATTGCTTTGAAGGATGCAAATAAGAGTACAGCTCCAAATTTTTATGAAGACTTGGTTATAAGGTTTGGTACACCAGATTCAATAATTTCTGATAATTCTTTTGCATTTATAGACACAAGAATAACTGATTGGGATGTAAGTGATAATATTTACCTTAGTACCTTGTCCAATTATTAACCACAAGGTAGTAGACAATCTAAATCGACAAACAAAAAATTGATTCGCATTATAAAGAGGACTATAGAGGACAATTAGAGAGCATGGAACAACAAGATGAAGTTGGATTTGTGGGCTGATAAGATCACACCAAAGCGGTCTACATGTAATTAAATGTATACTTTGGTTTATGGAAAAAAGGCCAAATTGCCTATTTCAGTTGGATTGCCAAGTTTGAATCTGATTAAAGAGCTAGATCTAATGGACTAGCAACCAATGGAGGTAAGACTTTCTAAGTTAGTTGAATTAGAGGAGATTAGAAAGAAAGATTTCTTGAATTTAGAAAATCATCATGATCAGGTGAAGAATACATTTGATAGAAAAATTATCCCAAGATTCTTTAGTGAAGGTGACTTAGTACCCAAATGGGATGAGTTGAAAATTAGGCCTAGTAAGCACTCAAAATTTGATTTTCATTTGGAGTGGCACGCTTGTGATTATAGGATGCAAGGAACATAATGCTTTTCAACTATAAAATATGGAAGGAGAAGAGTTATCTATCCCAATTAATGGGATACACCTCAAGAGCTCCTTTTGAGGTGAGTTAAATCATAAATAAGTGCTTCTGCACATAGCTAGTTTCTTTCAGTTAGTTGTTTTTAGTGTGTTAGAAGCAATAAAGAGGAAGTTTTTATGATGCATAGAAGAAAAAGTATAAATCACATAGGGCATGTGTTTTTACCTGCTTCCCTACATCATCCATACTCCCTCACATTTCTGTTACAAATCACAACAAGTTCTCCAATTAGTTTTTCAATTGTTTTAGAGGAAGGTGCCCTAACATGGTCAAATCAATCATATTGTCCACAAAAAACACATATCACATCATACATGAGCTAGAAAGATCATTGTCTCATATCATACAGGTTCCTTATGGGAAATCCTAATGGCCTTCATCAAGTTAAAGAACTTTCAATTAGTTTTTCTTTGTTTCACTTTAGTGTCCATTTTCATTTTTGGTTTTGAGAAGTTTCAATTTTCTAAGTTTCAACTTCAAAGTGACTTTGTGCCCAAGTGGATTGCAAAGGTAGCTAGTCTATTTTTGTTTAGCTGGAAAACACCTGTGAGATGTCGCTAGAAATGTTATCAATTTCATATCCAACTCCAATTGGCAGAGTTGGGTAGCTGATTCAAATAGTTAAGGTACATTTGATTCATTATAAACTTTCTAAGTCTCAAGTGTTATGTTTGAGCTGAAAGTAAAAGTGCAAAAGTAAACTGAAAAGAGAACAAATGCACAAAAAGAGAGATCATTTATTTTATTTATAAAGGAAAATATTAAAAATATATGCAAGAAGGTTTACAGAGAAACATTACAAGTACATTTTGCATTACAAGATTTTTCTATCCTTTGTTTTCATTTACAAAAGTCAAGAAGAAAAACATAAAAGTTTCCACATAAGCCGTGGTAGCTATAAAAAACTATGCAACTTGAAAGTTAAAGAGTATCATGTATAGAAGTCAAGACAAGGAGAAGCAAGGGGAGATCTCACATTCCCTAATTATGGTGGACTGTTGTTCCTTAATGTGAGGATTGAGGGTTGGGTCTTGCATCCTTGATGTACTTGCAAAGAGAATGTGAAATGGAGGTCAATCCTGGGACTAAGCAATGGAGAAACTCAAGCCTTTTTCCTAGTATTAATTGCTACACACTCAGTAACATATAATGATAAATATCAAAAAAAGGAAAAGGACAACAAGCTAAAGCAGATGTTTTTGGACTAACTATTGGTTTCATGTACAGTTACATATATGAAGGCTACAAGTTATGAAAAGGACATTCAATTATTATGTGAAACCTTTTAACTTAACAACAATAAGAATTGCGGTTCAAGAAGGCATTAAGCTATTAAAGGGACATATCACTTTTATCTAAACCCTTCTAGTTTGAATAAATGAACAAGAAATAAACTAGATCAATTAAAGAACATCTATGAGTCTCGGTGTAGAACTTCAAAGGTGCTATTTTTATCATAGGGTAGATGAAAAGATAATGTGTATTAAGATGTGTTAAATACATGTTGTGTTAAAATATGGATGCATTTTAAGAACATTAAGATCAGAACATAGCATTGAATTTATTATGAAGGATATCCATATAGAACAAAATATTCAAAGAGCACTCAAGTACACAAAACAATGCAAAAAAACTATCTTAATTACATAAAGCATGATTTTGTATCAGGCCGAGCTTAACTAGCATTGTAGCTGATGAGAGAGATATAATTCATGTCACAACTATCAAAGGTATCATGGACCAACAAGAAGATCAAGAAATGGGAATCACAAATACATCAAAGATCAGTAGCTCAATATCATTATGATGTCCCCTTCTAACAAGTAAATTTAATAATAAATAATAAAACTATAATATAACATTATTAAATTAATTATATTATTAATATAATAATAAAGAATATTATATATTAATAGTATAATATAATAATATATTAAGAAATGAATCGAATAATATTATAATATAATCTAATTTATTATTAAATGTAATATATTATTAATAAATATAAATAATAAATTGAATAGGAATGACTATAAAATGATAATTAAGCTTACTTGGAAGGTATTGGAGTTTAATTAGAGATTTAAACTTCCATAATATAAGGTAGTCATGCGTATGAGATCGAATAAGGGCCCGTTTGGGGGCTGGAATTAGACTGGAATTGACATTATCTAATTCTAGATAATGTCAATTCCATGTTTGTGTCCATCCAAAAAATTGGAATTGGAATTTCGAATTCCAATTCCAATTTTTATAAAACCAAATTTAATATTGCATGGGATCCATGACTATAAGGATGTATATTATATTGCTATAAGGATGTATATATATACACGTGCATATATATAAATGTGTGTATATACATATGTGTATATATACATACATGTGTGTATATATACATATGCATGGATATGTGTATATATACACAAATATGTGTGTGTATATATACACGTGTATGTATATATACATGTGTGTGTATACGCGTGTGTGTGTATATATGTGTGTGTATATATACACACATGTGTATGTGTGTATGTGTGTATGTGTATATGTGTATTTGTATGTATACACACAAATGTACACACATGTGTGTATGTGTGTATATATACACATGTATGCATGTGTATACATGTGTGTATATATACACATGTATACACATATACACATGTGTGCATGTGTATATATACACACATGTATGTGTGTATATATACAGACATATACACACCATATTCAAAGAAATTAAAATAAAGAATTAAAATTTCTTATGCATCTTCTCAGGCATCTTCCGGGTGAACCAAACGGGTCAGCCCATATTCCAGAAATCTTCAGGATTTACATCTTCCAGAATTGCAGCATCTTCCAAAATTGACTATATCCAGCATTTGGTATTCCAGCACCCAAAGGGACCCTAAAAGAAAGGGACTCTTTTAACTATTGTCCAAATTATTGGTGTGGTAGTGTATTATGAGATACCAAACAAACGATTGTTTAATGAGAGCATTAATATCAATATTCTTTGCACCCATATTTGGCAAAGTTCGATGATCACATTATGTTACACACCACACAAATTGAGGGCATATCGAGATTGATATATCTGTCTCCGCAGTCACATACATTGCGACTATCACAAATATATATTCCAAATCTTAAAGAACATTAAACCAGATATTTCTATATATATAGATATGAGTGGAAGTAATCTCCTATTAATAAGGAAACTATAATGCATGAACATAGAGGCTCCAATCAGGTATAGTGGCATAAAAAATACATAAACGATAAGCATAAGTGACACAATTCTATTAGTACTTGGCCATCACATATATAAGGATAAATCAAGAACAACGGTGATCCTGTCTCATGAATTTCTATAAAAGCATTTCTAAATCTATTATGTGCAATTCATGAATACATCCCAATCGAGATATAAATCAGAATCATTCTTTGTCAAATAACTCTTACATAACATCGAGATACCCAATGCTTACACTAATATAAATATTTCCCATTAGATATTGTTATTTTCCAATTATATTAAACACATACACTAATCACAAATAAGGGAGTGGCTAGAAAGAAGTCTCTAGTGATTGGAATAATAAGAGCATTGTTTCAATATTTTAAAGAAATTTGATAGGGGACATTTAAATCATTCAGTGACAAAGAAGTAAGATGCATGTAGTTATAGAGAAGAGGAAGAGTAAGACATTCATTAATATAACTCTCATGATGAGATAGAGTCAGAAGTAGTTACATTATGGTTGGTCACTGACAATGCAATACATGAACTTATAATATCAATAACAAAGTTGCATGAGGTACAATAATGAGAAACAAAGAGTCATCATTCATTGTGTTTTCAAAGAAGTGTAGTGTCATGAAATAGGGTAGCATCATATCAAAGAATAAGAACATAGTAAAAGACAAGATTTTTGCCTTGTCATAGATCATAAGAATGACAAGAATCAGGTGTAATCAAGCGCAAATGCATGGACAAGTAAGTGAAAAGAGAAACGTGCTACCTCATGAAAGAATAGTAATAATGCAATTAGACATGTGCAACTATAGTTAATAAAAATAGATTTGATAATCAAGAATTAAGCATTAAATGGAAGTAATGAGGCACTGCATATAGTTACATTGCAATGGCAATTAGCTACAAGATAAAATATATGATTTGACAGCTACAGGTACAGGATCACAAGTTCGAAGGTTGTTATTATCATACAGAGACAAGTCAAGGAACACCATGTTATGAGTATTCACAAGTTATTATGTTAGTGGTACATTGTCATGCCATTAATATAGTACTATCTAGAAGAATAAGTTGGTTGAAAGGAACAAAATAATTAGTGATGTTACTAAACATAGAAAGGAAAAATGATTTAGTTTAGCTTACATATGTCATCTTGTTATAGGAGGTGGCCCGCAACTACAAAAGAATATTTTGAAATCATTAGTCACACCAAGATTCAATGATACAGTAAATGTTGTCAAGAATAGATTCACTTGTTTCAAAATGACCACAATATGATCATAACGGAGTAATTCAAGAGTCAACATTCATATACTATGAGGTATAAATCATTAGAATACCATAACAAAAAGTCAAATTCTTCATTAGTAAACATATATCTGCACAGAAAACCCTCAGGATTTTGTATTTAGTAGTATGTGTTGAAGCAGGAAAACTCAATGGTTATGTATTTAAGTTCCAAACAGATTCAACTCAAATATAGAGAATAAAGCAAGGGTTTGGAGTGGGTTTTGTTTGTAGAGACCATATCATGTTCACAGGTTAAACCCAAAACTGTGATGTAAAGCATCCACAAAAAACCTAGATCATATCACAACATAGTAATGCAAACCACAAAAAGCTCACAAGAACCCACTAAAATCTCAAAACAATTCATGTATCATTTTTATGTTCATATGTAAATTAACATTTGATGGGTTTCTCATAAAAGCCACGATTATTCATGGTACAAAACATAGAAAAATAAGGGTTTCAGTGTATAAAATACCATCTAGATCAAAATAAGGAAAACCCTTAGTGTTTTAATGAGTAACAAAACATTTCAATAAACACATAAGCTCTCAAATACACAACCATGAGTATAAAAAATAAACAATAACCCTTGAAAGTTTATTGTGATGAGGGTTTTGTTATTTAGAGAAAAGCATTGTAAAGTTCCATATAGAAGAAGACCCACACCTAGCCAGGTAAAAAACTATTTTATATGTTTATATATGCATCTATGTTTGATATAGAAGCAAGAACAAAGAAAAACATTAAGATGGAATGGATAGTCATCTTTTAATGACAAAATGCACATAAATGAAGTGTAAGTGTTGTGGTTCCACAACCACGCTCCCCTTTGGCCACTTGGCTAGGGGGACCCCCTTTCTTTTTTTTTCTTTCACTTTCATTTGTTTGTGCCCCTTGGGCCCCTTTTGTCCTTTTCTTTGTCTGCCTATTTTTTTGTTGCCTACCAGAAGCTACATTTTTAGAAGAAACACTAACTTTTTGCACTTTCACATCTTTGCACTTTCGAGGTTGTCCTAACTCCGAAAGTGTGAAACTCTGATATCTCCTGCTAAGAAGAGTTTTTTGGTTTTTTGGCCTTTCGGCCTTGTCGGACATTCATACCTCCAAAGGTCTAAAAGTCCGACCTGGGTCACAAGGGTTTCAGACTTTTGCACTTTCGATGAGTTAGAGGTCTTGGGCATTTCAAACCTCTGAAACCCCAAAAGGTCAAAATTCAAAAATCTCAAAGGGTTAGAAAGGTGACTGACGTCACCTTCCCTAGGAGCCTATTTAAGGCACATTAGTTGTCTTTTTGGTCACTTGTGCATTTTTTCAGCCTACATTTTCAGACTTCCTACTTTCAGAGCACTTCAAATCTTCAGTCATTAATGTTTCTCATGCTTCCTCTTTGCTTCACCCTCAAGGTAGGGTCTTTTGTGCTTCTCCTCCTTGTGTTTTTTCTAGCTAGGGTTTGTGTTCTTGTTTGTTCTTCGCAGGTCATAGTTAGGGTTTTTTTTTTGTCCTTTTTAGGGTTTTATTTGTCATTCTAGTTTGTTTTTTGGTCGCCTTAAATTTTTCCAAGGTCTCAGAGGCTTTCTTCTCAGTATTCTGGGTGAGCTAGTGCTTGAGCTCACCCTAAAAATCAATTCTTAGAGTGCGGGAGGGTTTTTTTCACCCTCTTAGCTTTTCGCAGAGTCCTCCTTAGGAGATTTTTAGAGTTTTAGACTATGAAGTCCACATGACCTTCTATGAACTTAACCAAACTTCAAACTTCAAGCTTCACATTTTCGGTGTTTTGGACACCAACACAAGAACATAACCTCCACTCTCTGAAACACCGAAGGCTCAGAACCAACGATCTGATCAACTCCCTTCGGATTTTCGGACCTTCAAAGTCTGAACTTTGCACCATCCATGTCAGTGTTTCGTTGTTTTGAAGTTTTAGCTTTATCGACCAACATACATCTTCGAAACACAAAAACTCTAAAGCTCCGAAATACTTAAGGAACTATTATTTAAACATGGTCACTTTTCACTTTTTTGACTTTTCAAAGGCCAAGAATTCCTTCGGTGTCCTAACCTCTGAAACCCCAAAAACTAATTTTTGAGCCTTTTTGATGCCTTAGACTTCAGGGTCTTCATATTTTTAGGATTTTGTCTTATTTATTGCTCAAAATAAGATGATTGCTTCTTATGGACGTTACTAATTCATGTTTGTTTCTTTGCAGAATATCAGAGAAGATAAATTCACCAGCTATGAATTTTTAATTCAAGGGATACCATGTACCTTCTAAGGTGGGAAATCTCCAAAATGAGATAATAAATATTGACATTGGAAATGTCAACTGGAATGACTACCTAGTCAAATGCACCCAACCAACCGACAGATTAGAGGACTGCACTTCAGTAGTGTATTCTAGCTTGGTGAACGCAATGACACAGCCCGTGTCAATTCTCTCATTTGATTTGATTGTTACCTTGGTGCAACACTATGTACCAGATGAGAGACTAGTCAAAAATACTATGGGGGAAGTGGTCCTAGACTTAAGGCTAGACAACATCGAGGATGTCTTTCATTTTCCTAAAGGGGTAGAAAGATTCTATGCATTCTTGATAGACAAGGGCATGCATTTTTTTAACTTTGACACTCAATTATCGTACGAGATTGTTAATATATATTACTTGGTGCAATCTCTCCCAAAGAACAAGTTGGAAAAAATAGACATGAGAAAAGGGTACCTGAAAGAGGACATCTAAGCTATTGTGACAATGATAAGAAGGATGTATAGCCTCCAAAGGTCCATCCAACTTGAGCCTTGCATGGTTTTTCTAATTGAGAAGATAAAATCAAGAAAAATAAGGTTTGACTGGGCCACCATCCTCAGTGATAATTTGGACAAGAAACTTACCTCAATAAAGAATGACCCGCACTTCTACATGACTTCATATGTTGTGTATTTTCTTGTTGCCAGGGCAGTATATATAGGGCTTGTTAAAGTTGGTGCCATGGGTTAGCCCAATGCTTGGATGTTCATAGTATACCCCCATCTTGTAAGAAATGGGCATGTTGGGGAGGACAACCCAGAGTATAGGATTGTCAATGACGTGTTTGTCTTTGAAATCATCCATCCTATAGAGGGTGATTATTCTAAAATATTATCAAAATAAGTTACAAAAAAGGTGAAATCCCTAGGGGCTTACTATATTTAGTTTAAAACCTTCACATACATAAGGATGGTCCCCATTCTCTACAGGACATGAAGGTGTACAATTCCTTGGCGTTTGAATGGGATGGGTGCCCCTACATCACTTCAATTTGATAAGGACTAGATTTGATCCCATCGGCACTTATAGCCACATGATGGGAAGGCACTACATGCATGAGCCTCATTTTGAGGACCATTGGATGAACTGCACTGATGACTATGAAGTCAGGATCCTTGACTATTGTTGAATGACTTTAGAGCTCGCACAAGATGCCTTACTCCTGTGCATTCTACCAAAAGTGTGGGATGCAGACATTGAGTATGTCTTGGACCCTTTGTATAATCAAGATAAAATCTATGCAAGAGCCATCTTGAATGCCGAAGTTGGCAAAGAAGAGAATGATGACATAAACTTCAAGGCTTGGCATGTAATAAAAATAACAAAACCCTGGATTGTCTGACCCTTCAAGATGGATCTAGTGGCAATGAAGCAACATCTTGCTCCACCTTCCAAGGAGAAGAATAAAAAGGGAGAGAAGGTACTTATGCCTCAATTCAAGGGAATTGCCCCGTAGAGGCCGGAGATAGTATATAGACAGACGTCCAACAACATACGGGTCCAATCCTAAGGCTAAGCCAGCAAGGACCCCACTACAACATTTGGGGTCAAATTTTGACGTCAATTTGCGACGCCACTACAATTTGTGTTTTTTTTTGCAAGTGCCCCTAACAGTGTCATAATAGCGACGATGTTGTCATAATTGCAAGACCCATTTGTTTATAAACAAAAAAAAGAAAAAGAAAGTGTCATTTGTAATTTATGAATTCAAAAGCTGCCACAAAGATGACACTGCACTTTTGCGTGGGGTGAAGAGGGCATTCGAGTTTGGCATTCGCAAAGAGGTCATAATCATGTGGGAAGAGGGCACTAGCACTTGAGGTAGGCATTTGAGCTTTGTCTTCTCATTAATCAATTTCAGTGACATTATTTACGTCTTAGCATTGTTAATAGTGGCACTATTTACATCTTAGCATTTGGAATGCTCGATGACCCACAAGCTTTGAGAGCTAGGGCATCATTGTTGTTACCTTCAAGGCATTGTGTGAAGTGTTTGATCTCTATTTTTTTTTTTTTCTGTTGATATTCACTATGTGGTACTCCTTGTTTATGATCATTTCATGAGGAAATGTCTTGATGGTTCGCGGGCTGCAAGCTAGGGCATCATACATTGTTTAGGAGCTCACTATTGAATACTGGCGTTGTTTACATCTTTTCATTTGGAATGCTTGATGACCCACGAGGTTTGAGAGCTAGGGCATCATTGCTATTACCTTCAAGGCATTGTGTGAAGTGTTTGATCTCTCTTTATTTGTTTTGCTATTGATATTCACTATGTGGTACTCGGGCCATTTATGATCATTTCACAAGGAAATGTCTTGATGGCTCATGGGTTGCAAGCTAGGGCATGATACATTGTTCATGAGTTTACTGTTTAATACTGACATTGTTTACATCTTTTCATTTGGAATGCTTGATGAGCTGCGAGCTTTGAGAGCTAGGGCATCATTTCTATTACCTTCAAGGCATTGTGTGAAGTGTTTGATCTCTCTTTATTTGTTTTGGTGTTGATATTCACTATGTGGTACTCCCCATTTATGATCATTTCATGAAGAAATGTCTTGATGGCTCATGGGCTGCAAGCTAGGGCATCATACATTGTTCTTGAGTTCACTGTTTAATATTGGCATTGTTCATGAGCTCACTGTTTAATATCTAGCCAGGCCATGTAAATGGTACCAGGCCAACCCAATCAGCCCAACAAAATGTGTCATGTTTATCTTTGTCAAATACACTCGTTCACCATTTTGTTTTTGTTCTTCACACAAATATTGCATCAAAAGTAATTGTAAACAATGATTCAAAAAAAAAAGAAACAACTACAATAGATCAGACCCCAATAGAATACAATCAACTACAATAGCTCACAATCTCAATGAAATAAACAATGTATAAAATAATATATGGTGCACAACAACATCAAGCATGCAATGACAATAATAACATTGCATGATAAAATTCAATACTTTTACTTTTTATTCACATTGCACATGCATAATTGTAGATGAGGATTAGTAATAGGGTGCCAGACATTGCTTAGATCCTTTGGATATAACCCCATCTTTTCCTTCCTTACAGGTTTTGGATCATACAAGAGCATACTGGATTGAACCCCGGGTCAACAATTCATTACTTTAGGCAATGTCTGGTACCTTCATTATTTATGTTCACCCACCTATGTATGTTTGCATTCATTCATATTCTTCTGAAAGTTGGCTATTAGCGACCATATATGACGATTCTTGATATTTTTGGGTCATTTGATGAAAATATGTAAAAGTTTCTTAAAAGTTTATATTTTTTATTTCAATTATTAAAAGCATAAAATGAATAAAATTTAAAGATAACAAATTAAGATAATCTTTGTTTTCACTTAAAATACAAACATAAAGCTCATAAAGCATGGTAAAAATATAAAGCTCATAAAGCATGGTAAAAGAGGGCCCTAATTGTGGTAAGATGGAAAAGTTTCCACCTTGCACTGCTCTTCATATGGCAACTGTGAAGGAACTATGTTATAAAATTTCAAGGCATGAAATTTTATACTTTTTGACATCATACTTTTTTCTCCTTAGCATTGAGTTTACAATGTGGGGGACTTGAAGAAAATATATGTACAGTTATAAAATTTCATGCCTTGAAATTTGGTATGAAATTTTATAACATAGTTCCTTAGCATTTGATCTTTCTATGGCATCCATGGCTTGAGGTAGGCATTCGAGCTTTGTCTTCTCATTAACTCAATTTCATTTTGATGACATTTGTTGATTTAATAGAAAAATATGAATGTTAATATTGGTATTGTTTACATCTTTGCATTTGGAATGTTCGATGACCCGTGAGCTTTGAGAGCTAGGGCATCGTTGCTATTACCTTCAAGGCATTATGTGAAGTGTTTGATATCTCTTTATTTATTTTATTGTTGATATTCACTATGTGGTACTCCCCGTTTATGATCATTTCATGAGGAAATATCTTGATGGCTCGCAGGCTGCAAGCTAGGGCATCATGCATTGTTTATGAGCTCACTATTTGAGCACCTCATATCCCTATTTGATTGGCCGATGCTCTATTTGTTATATTGATTCTATTAGATCAAATAGGGACATCAATAATAAAATAGGGACATCAATAATAAAATAATACACTTACTATTTTGAATTTGAGCTATGACATCATGCAATGTTATTGTTATCAAAATAGTAAGTGTATTAATGTATGATCTAATAGAAGCAACCTCATTGATCATTACCTTTGACTCCTCCATCATTATAGAAGAGATAACTACCTACAACTATATTTCATAATTCTTCCTTTGAAGTCATAGGTTAGTTTAACTATTGGACAATGAGCTGATAGGAGTTTCGAATAGATTTGAATAAAAATTAAGAGTATTGAATTTTATCATGCAATGTTATTGTTGTCATTGCATGTTTGCTGCTGTTGTGCACCATATATTGTTTTATACATTGTTTATTTCATTGAGATTGTGAGCAATTGTAGTTGACTATATTCTTTTGGGGTCTGATCTATTGTAGTTGTTTCTTTTTTCTTTGAATCATTGTTTACAATTACTTTTGATGCAATATTTGTGTGAAGAACAAGAACAAAATGGTGAACAAGTGTATTTGACAAAGATAAATATGACACATTTTGTTGGGTTGATTGGGTTGGCTTGGTACCATTTACATGGCCTGGCCAGATATTAAATAGTGAGCTCATGAACAATCATCCTACTACTTACACTGCAATTTCTATGTCTACTTACAATAATAAATTATAGAGTTTCACTGCAATTTCTATGTCCACTGCCATTAAATATATCACTCATCCTATTATATAGGCATCCTTCTCATTAAGTCTTGCCATTAAAATATATCACTCCTCCTGTGTTATAATGTATATGCATACTTGTTTAAAATGCCATACTTGTTGCTCTTAAATATTATTACCATTTCACTCAAATTTACATGACATTAGAGTCAAGCCCAAAATGTATACATACGTGTAAGTATAGGAGAAGCTGGATTCTACAACTATTGAAAAAAAAACTATACCAATAGCAGCTTACGAGAAACTATACTTGTACTTACCACACCATATCTTAGCATCATAATGCTTATCATTTTCAAGCTTCAGCGAGGCTTCATACCATGCAGCGTCCGTAGATTTGTATGCAACACTGATTTAGGCTGGAGGTAAACTACATGTGTCATGTAAACAACATGGTTGAATTCAATCTCTTTTGTGCATTTTCAAGAGTTTTTCCAGCAATACAAGCATAAATAAATCATTGAACATAATCTATGAACACTGCGTGGTATGAAATCTCACTGAATATTGAAATATATCACTCCTCATGTTATTGTCAAAATAAAAATAAAATATTTCTCAAAACATTTATTCTTGTAGAATTAAGATATCTTTATCTCAATAATAAAACAATCTTGCATAATAGCTTTTGAATCACATTAACACACACCCATGTTCTATAGCATAGTTCATTTTAGAAGTGTATGGCTTGACTATGCACACGCATAATTGTAGATGAGGATCAGTAATAGGGTTCTATGCATTATTTAGATCCTTTGGATCTAACCCCATCTTTTCCTTCCTTGCAAGTTTTGGATCATACAAGAGCATACTAGATTGAAGCATGGGTCAACACTTCATTACTTCAAGCAATATTTGGTACTTTCATTATTTATGTTCATCTACTTATGTATGTTTGCATTCATTCATATTTTTCTAAAAGTTAATCTTTATGAGCTCAAATTCAAAACAGTAAGTGTATTATTTTATTACTGATGTCCCTATTTGATCTCCTTATTTGATCTAATAAAATAAAAAATATAAATAGAGCACCAATCAATCAAATAAGGACATGAGGTGCTCAAACAGTGAGCTCATAAAACTATATATTTAGTCTTAATAAAATCTTATAAAACAACATATATTGTGTGAAGTGTTTGATCTCTCTTTATTTGTTTTGGTGTTGATATTCACTATGTGGTACACCCCGTTTATGATCATTTCATGAGGAAATATCTTGATGGCTTGTAGGATGCAAGCTAGGGCATCATACATTGTTCATGAGCTCACTGTTTAATACTGTCATTGTTTACATCTTTTCATTTGGAATGCTTGATGACTCGCAAGCTTTGAGAGCTAGGGCATCATTTCTATTACCTTCAAGGTATTGTGTTAAGTGTTTGATCTCTCTTTATTTATTTTGTTGTTGATATTCACTATGTGGTACTCCCCATTTATGATCATTTCATGAGGAAATGTCTTGATGGCTTACAGGCTGCAAGCTAGGGCATCATGCATTGTTTATGAGCTCACTGTTTGAGCTCCTCATGTCCCTATTTGATTGATTGGTAATCAAACAGTGAGCTCATAAACAATGCATGATGTCTGAGCTCAAATTCAAAACAGTAAGTGTATTATTTTATTAAGACTAAATATATTGTTTTATTAAGATTTTATTAAGACAAAGTATTTTGAGTTAGTTTAATGTTATTTTATAAGATTTTATTAAGACTAAATATATGATGTAAACTCATAATTATACTTGATATATATATACTTCAAAAGAGGAATTATGAAATATAGTTGTAGGTAGTTATCTCTTCTATAGCGATGGAGGAGTGAAAGGTAATGATCAATGAGGTTGCTGCTATTAGATCATACATTAACACACTTACTGTTTTGAATTTGAGATCTGGCATCATGCAATGTTATTGTTGTCATTGCATGCTTACTACTATTGTGCACCATATATTATTTTATACACTATTTATTTCATTGAGATGAGCTTGGTTTTTCTTTCAAAAGTGTATGGCTTGACTATGCACATGCATGATCAGTAATATGATGTCATTCATTGCATTCATCACTTCAGGTAATGTCTGACACCCTTATTATTTATGTTCATCCTCTTATGTATACCTGTACTCTTGCATTTTCTTTTGAAAATTATTTTCCTTGTATAGTATATGCAAGTTATTTTTCATATATATACATGTAATCTTTAGATGCAATTTTTTTTTTCTTTTACATGTATCTTTGCATGAAATGAACATAAATTAAACAAAATTATCTAATAATACAAACTAGGGTACTGTAGTCACTCATCTAGTAATTAGTTCCCCAAACCATTACTAAGGATTGAACATAAGTCTAAGTCCCCAAATCTATTTTTTTATGTGTATAAAACAATATATGGTGCACAACAACATCAAGCATGCAATGACAACAATAATATTGCATGATGCCCAAGCTCAAATTTAAAACAGTAAGTGTATTAATATATGATCTAATAGTAGCAACATCATTGATCATTATATTTCACTCCATCATTATAGAAGAGATAACTGTATGCACCTTAAAATGGTTGCCTAGACTTTGGGCCCCCATTTAGCAATTTATCAAATCCCTGAATCAATATTTTTAAAAATCAACATTTTTCAATTATATCAATTTCCTTGATCAAATCCTATTTTATCATTTTTTATTATTTGCCTTGGGCTAACCATTTTATCCTAAGTCTTTATTTATTAAAAGAAATATTTCCTCCCTTTTTATTAAATAGAAAGCCCTCACTTTTCCTCTTATCCTAAGTTGCATAAATAAAGCATTATTCTTATTTTATAAAAAAGGGAAAAAATACTTTTTGTCTCATGTGGACACAAAAGTCAACCCTTATTTTCTCATTGGAAGATATTTGTGCACATAAATTTCTCTTCTTTGATGCTCCACCGTTGATTGAGTCTTTTGCCTCTTAATCTCCATGGTCCATTCCTTTTCATTTCCTATAAAAGAAGAGCTATCTTGCTCATTTGCATATCCATTCATATTTTATGCTAATGTTATGATGTAGGTTTTCTAGGTCATTTGAAGCTCTTTGGAGACATTCTTGCATTCAAGCTTTGAAGACATTGTTGTTGCATCTCATTTAGCTTGCTTTTAGTAGTTTCATTATCAAGGCATGCTTAGTATAGACTTTCTTTATGCTATAGATTAATCTCACATAGCTTAATAGGAAGGATTTGTAACACTTGTTCTTTCCTTTCATAGATTAGTTGCATTGTTCTTTCATTTTCATAGACTAGTTTGCATCTTCATTCTTAGTTTACTTGCATTGCATTTCATTTGATTCTTGGGGATATTGACATTCTTTCTTTTGTCTTCACTTGAATCTCTCATTGTGTGGTTGACTAGCAAGGTCATTAAGCCTATTAGCTCTAGTTGAGAGCAATTTTACAATCTTGCAACTCCATACATAGAAAGCTATAGATCAATTTTTGAGACCTCATTCTTGAGTGTTCTTGATTGTAAGGATTCATAGAAGTGCACTACTTTTATGTGTACAATAACTACCTACAAATAGGGTATCATGCATTGTTTATGAGCTCACTGTTTGAGCACCTCATGTCCCTATTTGATTGGCCAGTGCTCAAACAATGAGCTCATAAATTGCGCCACCCATTTGGTTATAAAAAAAAAAGAAAAGAAAAAGAAAGTGTCATTTGTAATTTGTGAATTTGAAGAGCTGTCGCGAAGATGACACTGCACTTTTACGTGGCGCAAAAAAGGCATTCAAGTTTGGCATGCACAAAGAGGCCGACACCGTGTGAGAAGAAGACATTGGCACTTGAGGTAGGAATTCGAGCTTTGTCTATTTGATCATAAACGGGGAGTACGATATAGTGAATATCAACAACAAAACAAATAAAAAGAGATCAAACACTTCACACAATATATGTTCTTTATAAGATTTTATTAAGACTAAATATATTATTTTATGAGCTCATTGTTTGAGTACCTCATGTCCTTATTTGATTGGTTGGTACTCTATTTGTTATATTGATGCTATTAGATCAAATAGGGACATCAAATAGGGACATCGGTAATAAAATAATACACTATGTGGTACTCCATGTTTATGATCATTTCATGAGGAAATGCCTTGGTGGCTCGCGGGCTGCTGCAAGCTAGGGCATCATACATTGTTCATGAGCTCACTGTTTAATACTGACATTGTTTACATCTTTTCATTTGGAATGCTTGATGACTTGCTGTGTGTGTGAAAATTATACCTGATCTATAGACACAACACTTTAGTAAAACATTAGAGGTTAGCAAAAATCGTGCAAAATTAAAGTCTAATCTAACCAAGTGATTTACTGTCTTCTAGTAGGTGCGAGATTGATGTTCTCAGATTGCTATCGAGATCAGTAACCTAGATGACACCTAAATGAAATATTTGAATGCAATTGATCTAAATATGAATTGAATGCAATTAAGCTATTTTTTTAGATTTTCTATGCAATAAGAATGATAAAACTGATATGAAAATGCTAATATGGAAATGATATGAAATCTATGATATGTAAAAACTGATATGCTATGAATTGATCTAACAATAATATGAAAACAAAAGTGATCTCACAACAATGTTGATTCGCAATAAGCTTTGATCCTTGCAATTGCAATTCTCCAACGTGATTGTGCAAAAATATGAGATGCTTTGGGATGAGCTGAAGCCTTAATTTATAGAAATCTAAGGCTTTAGAGGTGCATGGATAAAAGCCATAAATCACTCAGATTAACTCAGCTTGATTTTTGAGTTATCTGATAATAAAGATAATTTAATTCACAAAAACATGGAAATCATGCAAAAACAACTTTTTAACTCAAATTAGAGTTTAGATCAGTTTTTTGAACTCCAAAAGGATGTTGAGTTCTAAAAAGTCAACACTTTGCATTGATTTTCTAATTTGGAGTTTAACTGTTTCTTTTGAATGTGCATAATAATTATGAATTAATTAAATAAATAAAGTAATTTATGCTCAACTTAACTAATTTTTGAAAATAAATAATTGATTTATGGGTTAATCAATTATTTAATCAAACTTTTATTAAAAATTATATTATTAAATAATGACAACATGCTTTAATTAATTAAATAAGAATTTAATCAATTATTCATAGGATATTGGATTTATTGTCAAAATTAAATAATACAATTAATAATAGATAGAATTAAATTTAATTAAATAATTAAGTGGCAAATATTAAATCTAATTAATTAAATATGAAAATATTCAATTAATCAAACTTTAGGATAAATGTGATTTATCACCAAATAATCATTAAATTAAAGATAATTAAGAATATTGCTAGGAATATTCTCTGATGTAGAATTTAAGATAATCAATTATGATTCAATGATGTTTAGATGTGCCTTAGATTAGGACTTCGATGTTGATTTCGTTCGATGTGTCGATATAGGAGGTTAATGAACATATAGCCCATTTTTGGGGTATTACACTTGTGAGCTTTGAGAGCTAGGGAATCATTTCTATTACCTTCAAGGGATTGTGTGAAGTGTTTGATCTCTCTTTATTTATTTTGGTGTTGATATTCACTATGTAGTACTCCTCGTTTATGATCATTTCATGAGGAAATATCTTGATGGCTTGCGGGCTGCAAGCTAGGACATCATACATTATTCATGAGCTCACTGTTTAATACTAGCATTGTTCATGAGCTCACTATTTAATATTTGGCCAGGCCATGTAAATGGTACCAGGCCAATCCAATCAGCTCAACAAAATGTGTCATGTTTATCTTTGTCAAATACACTCATTCACCATTTTGTTCTTGTTCTTCACACAAATATTGCATCAAGAGTAATTGTAAACAATGATTCAAAGAAAAAAAAAACAATTACAATAGATCAGACCCAAAAAGAATACAATCAACTACAATAGCTCACAGTCTCAATGAAATAAATAGTGTATAAAACAATATATAGTGCACAACAGAAGCAAGCATGCAATGATAGCAATAACATTACATGATGTTCGAGCTCAAATTCAAAACATTAAGTGTACTAATGTATGATCTAATAGCAGCAACCTCATTGATCATTACCTTTCACTCCTCCATCATTATAAAAGAGATAACTACCTAAAACTAGGGCATCATGCATTATTTATGAGCTCACTGTTTGAGCACCTCATGTCCCTATTTGATTGGCCGGTGCTCAAATAGTGAGCTCATAAATAATGCATGATGCCCTAGCTTGCATCCTGCAAGCCATCAAGACATTTCCTCTTGAAATGATCATAAACAGGGAGTACCACATAGTGAATATCAACAATAAAATAAATAAAGAGAGATCAAACACTTCATAGAATATATGTTTCTTTATAAGATTTTATTAAGACTAAATATATTATTTTATGAGCTCACTGTTTGAGCACCTCATGTCCCTATTTGATTAGTTGGTGCTCTATTTGTTATATTGATGCTATTAGATCAAATAAAGACATGAGTAATAAAATAATACACTATGTGGTACTCCC
The DNA here is from genome assembly GCA_027943335.1 of Chamaecyparis obtusa. NCBI lineage: Eukaryota > Viridiplantae > Streptophyta > Pinopsida > Cupressales > Cupressaceae > Chamaecyparis > Chamaecyparis obtusa. Next base: position 285,901 of record BSBK01007222.1, on the reverse strand, counting down.
CGTTTATGATCATTTCATGAGGAAATGTCTTGGTGGCTCGTAGGTTGCTGCAAGCTAGGGCATCATACATTGTTCATGAGCTCATTGTTTAATACTAGCATTGTTCATGAGCTCACTATTTAATATATGGCTAGGCCATGTAAATAGTACCAGGCCAACCCAATCAGCCCAACAAAATGTGTCATGTTTATCTTTGTCAAATACACTCATTCACCATTTTGTTCTTATTCTTCACACAAATATTGCATCAAAAGTAAATATAAACAATGATTCAAAGAAAAAAGAAACAACTACAATAGATCAAACCCCAAAAGAATATAGTCAACTACAATAGCTCACAGTCTTAATGAAATAAATAGTGTATAAAACAATATATGGTGCACAACGGCAGCAAGCATGCAATGACAACAATAACATTGCATGATGCCCAAGATCAAATTCAAAATAGTAAGTGTATTAATGTATGATCTAATAGTAGCAACCTCATTGGTCATTACTTTTCACTCCTCCATCATTATAGAAGAGATAACTACCTACAACTAGGGCATCACGCATTGTTTACGAGCTCATTGTTTGAGCACCTCATGTCCCTATTTGATTAGCCGGTGCTCAAACAGTGAGCTCATAAATAATGCATGATGCCCTAGCTTGCATCCTGCAAGCCATCAAGACATTTCCTCGTGAAATGATCATAAACGGGGAGTACCACATAGTGAATATCAACAACAAAATAAATAAAAAAAGATCAAACACTTCACACAATATATGTTATTTTATAATATTTTATTATTACTAAATATATTGTTTTATGAGCTCACTATTTGAGCACCTCATGTCCCTATTTGATTGGTCGGTGCTCTGTTTGTTATATTGATGCCATTAGATCAAATAGGGACATCAGTAATAAAATAATGCACTTTCTATTTTGAATTTAAGTTCATAAAGATTAAGATATCCTACTATTTTAAATTTCTATGTGCTTTGAGCCAATGAAATTTTTATCATCATGATGAAGTAATAATGCATTAAATGTGTTACTTATGTCCCTATTTAGTTTTAATTTTATAATGAATTCATGATTTATAATTCAGTTGTAGCAGCTCAATGTGTTTGAACTCAAGAATACCCCTTGGTTTCCTAGAAAGCTTTTGGCGAAATCTGTCAGAAAATGAGAAGCTATGAGAAGGTGACATGAAGCTAATGAAATGAGGCATCTCCAATTTGTTTTGCAGATATACACATTAAGGATCATGTTAGATAATACAAGGGAATTCGATCAAAATAGAGAAATAATCGCTAGATTGTTGTCTAACTTTCAAAGAGAAGGTGATGAAAAATGTTATTGTCCATGCAAGAGTTGTAACGGCTTAAAAACAAGAAGAATCAAAATCAAACAAAAAAGAGATATTGTAGAGAGAATGGTCACATGGAAGGGGGGTTTGATTATAATCCTGTGGTAAGTTATTTTTTATATTATTTTCACAATTAATATACATATGAACCATGGAAGGAGGTTTTATTATCATCATTTTTATATAGGTCGATCTCTTTAGTGTGAATATAGAGGATGATCCCATGGAAGATGATGATCATGTGCCAAAAAATATATTTGAAGATGATGGTATGAATGCATTGATCATTGACACATTTGGTACTGGTGCTGCTGGTGCTACTGTTGATGCTGCTGATGATGATTATGATGAGGATGACATTAACGACATTTATATATACCTCTACTTGAGAAGGTGGACATGACCCTTTATAAAGGCTCCTAATCTACTCTTCTCTTTGATGTATTGTTGTTGGTGAATTTGAAGGTTATGAATGGTTTATCCAATATAGCAATGTCACATATGCTAAAGTTTGTCATACATGTCATTATAGTCTATAAAAGGTGAAACATGTACCATTAAGATTATTTATAGTAATGACTTATATTATTTGTTGCAGATTGATAGGTGACTTTCTGTTACCACCATCAAATGTTCTCCCTTTCTTGTATCGAGAATTATGTGCCACTATGAAACATATTGGAATGGAGTATCAAACAATAGATGCTTGTCCTGAAGATCATATTATTTATTATAAAGAACATGAAAATGCAATAGAATGCCTTGAATTCCATACGAGCAGATATGAAGATGATCCAGTGAAAAAAAAGGTGCCTCACAAGGTTCTTTGTCACATCCCCATTATTCCACGTCTGAAATGATTATTTAGGTGCAATAGCTTGGCATAATTTATGGATTGTCATGCATGCGATAGGAGTCAAGATGACATTATTCAAATTCCTGTGGATGGTTCATCATTTATGGACATACAAGAAAAGTGGCCACACTTTAAAGAGGAACTTCGAAATCTCAGGTTTTCTCTGGCAACAGACAGTGTCAATTCGCATGGAGAGATGAGATCTGTTTGCTCGGTGTGGCCTATTTTTGTTATAAACAATAACCTTCCTCCATGGATGTCAGTAAAGAGGGAGCACATTATGTTGGCAATGATTGTTCCAGGTTTCTTATTATTTTATAGTTATCTACATGTAATTATAAGTCTTTGAGTGAAATGGTCACAATAATTATCTGATATTGTTGTTAATTCAACTAGGTAAGTACCAAGTGAAAGATATGAATGTATGTATTGCACCTCTTATCGATGAGTTGTTAGTGTTATGGAATGGTTTCACTATGTATGACATCTCCCGACTAATTGGACAAAGAGAATTTTAATTCCATGCAATGCTTGTGTGGACAATTCATGATGCTCCAGGATTGACACATTTTTGTGGTATGTTATGGTGAATTCTAGTTGTACGCGATAATTCAAATTTTAAAAATATACATAGTTAATCCAATTTTATTGTTATCTTGTAGGTCTTCAAACAAAGAGAAAATTTGCATGTCCAATGTGTGGTCCAAAGATGAAATCCCGTCATTCCAAAAGTTTAAGAAAATAGGTGTTTGATGAGTATAGGCAGTTCCTCCCCAGAAATCATAAGTATCGAATTGCAAAAATTCATCTTTTCAATGAGAAATAAGAGACTACATCAAAGCCCCAAAGAATGACACTTCACCTATGATAGTTGGAATATAATAGAATTCAAGGTAATATCATTCCACGTAATGGTCAATGTTTGAAAATTATATATTTTGATTGTGTTTTGTTGGCTAATTATGTAGTTGATGATCTTGAAGGTCATGAAGGCATTACTGACCAGCTTCCAAAGGGACTAAAATGTTATCCCAGATAATTTAGTAGGCTTCCCTACTATGAGCATCTATAAATTGTGCATTTGTTTGATATTATGTATATTGGAAAGAATGTAACAGAGACACTGTAAAAAATATTGGACGAAAGATGTGACAAAGAAAAACTTGGCAAAATTTGTAGTGACATTCATGATTCCAATCATGCAATGAAAAATATCATTCAATCAAATAGCAATGGAGACTGGATTAATGCAAGTGCTCTTCCTTGGTTATTAATAGAGCAACAAAGTAATTCCATAAAGTGATTCGAAAAATTTGATTTCCTACAGGATTTGCTGCGGATATAAGCAATCTCATATCAAAGAAAAATGATTTTGGTTCAGGGATGAAAATGCATGATTGACATACCTTCATCAAGGTAAGTCATAGTCTTTTGTATTTACAATATATTTATGTAATTGCATTCAATTTTCATTGTATGAAATGATCAGTTGACAATTGTTGCAGTATTTGCTACCCCTATCTCTCCCAGAGAACTTCGACAATAATATCAAACAAGTGATATATGATCTTGGAAAATACATGAGGTAAGCAATGATATTTGTTCAATATATCAAACAAGTAATATATTGTAAAGTCTCGTATTTATATATTTATGTCTTGAATCCCTTGTAGGTGGTTGTCATCTAAAGAAATTTATAAAGAAGTTTTAAAATATTGGAAGAAAAGAATTTGTTGATTAATATGTGAAATGTAAAAGTGTTTACCTCCAGCTTTTTTCAATGCACAAGAACACTACCTCGTACACCAAGTTGAGGAGACTGAATTGTGTGGACCTGTACATGCTAGGTCAATGTGGATGGTTGAGAGACACTTGAAATTTTTGAAGGGTTTGGTACAAAAAAGAGCATGTCTCGAGGGTTCTATGGTTGAGGGATATATGGTATACCAGATGATGGTGTACATTACTCAATATCTTCCTAATCTTGCAGCAAAGACCCATATAGATTATATTTGGGATCCCGAATCAATTAAAAAATTTGAAGGGGAGTACTTGGTGGGAAACGGTAGATTTAGGAAACTGAAAGGTAATAAATTATGAGATGTTATTGTAGTAAATTAATTCTTAATCTTCAAAATAAATCTATTGTAAGTCATCTATTTACTTTTGTACAGCTACTAAAAAGTGGGATCTAATACATTTATTTATTGCAAATAATCAAGATTGGATGATGACATGGATTGAACGATGTCAACATGATGGTCATAGATTAACATGGGAATCCATGTCTTCATTGGTTATACAAGCTCATTGCAATGGAGATCTCAATGTTACACAAAAAGAAATAGATTTAGCATATGGTTTAAGAGATCACTAGGTACTTATAAATTTGTTAATTAATCAATCGTATGTTTTTCAACTCGTGATGCAATAATTTATACATGTTTGACATTAATGCAGGTGAAACACCACAATGCTATATTTTGTAATGGTTATAAATTTCGCATCAAAAAGTTGGATGACACAAAAAGAACTTGTGATTCTGGGATAAATGCAGTGTTCCATGTGACTAATATTTTATCTAAAAATGACTTACATCCTCGAGAGTCGCAAAACTGATACTATGGTATTTTGGTTGATATACTTGACTGTGACTTCAATTCATTCAAATTAGTTCTCTTCATTGTGAAATGGTATAGACTACCACTCAATAAAAATGATCGTGATAGAACTGTTATTGAACATGACAATAGATTTCCAATGATTAATACAAAGTTGTTTGAGCCAATTGGAGAAGAGCCCTATGTTCTTCTAAGCCAATGTGAGTAGGTATTTTACTCAGAAGTTCCACATAAACTAGGTTGGTCATTTTTTGTTAAGCATGATCCAAGAGGAAGACAAATAAAGTAAAATGTGATGGAAGAAGATACCGAGGAAGATGAAGAAGTGGAAGATGATGTAGAACCAAATCACGATCAAGAGCTAGTCGAAGAAGAATATGAAGAAGAAGACAACGATGCTGCTGTTACTAATGCTGCTACTGATGAGGATGAGGATGATGATGATGGTGATGGTGATGACGATGATGATGACAATAGTGTTGGTGATGATGTCGTCAATGGAGATGATCTTGATGATGAGATGGATGAAGAAGAATATCAATGACATGAATGAAATGTACAATTATGCCATATGTTTGGCATGTTCTAACAATTGTTTTATATGTACTACTCTTATTCACCTTGTTTTATATGTCCTACTTATATATCTTTGATATTTTTTTAAGAGAAATTTCATTCTAAAAGAGTGTATTTAATCTCTATATGCTTAAACAACCTCACTAGTTATGACTGTTCTCATTTGTAGTGGGCATGACAAGAATCAAATCACTTGAAAGACACCAGTATTTAGACATTCAAAAATTAGTGACGTGACTAAGAAAATTACCTTTCTTTACAATTGCATAGTTGTCTTTGGTTTGTCATTTTGTTTTGAGTGTCTAGTGATTTAAACCAAAGACTTCGACTTAGCCACAAAATGTGCAACTCTACATTAGTATGTTTCTTTTTATTGTAATTATAATTAGTATGAATGAACAAAATAATGACAATGCAATATTTGTCGAAATAGCATCGATGACTTCGATCAATGTGCTTATGTGTCAATGTGGTGTTGGCCCATGCATGTTGGAGACGTCATGCACAACAAGTAATCCTGGGTGTCAATTTTGGCTTTGCCCAAATAGAAAAAAAGTTTGGATATGTAATTATATTTTATGTTTAAAAATAATGTGACAACTAATCATTTTATGAAGAACTCATGTACATTTGGTATTGTCAGGGAAATACTGAATGTCAATACTTTTAGTGGGTTGATCAAACCACATTTACATCTACCCATCTACATCTATACCTGATGTAGGAAATGAGTGCAACTTGTGCAAGGCTCGAGAGGCAGCTAGTGCCATCAAGATTGCTTCAATGGTGAAAGCAGAAATCATATTTCTGCGATGCCTTCTTTGTGTAGTTTGTGCACTACTTTGTTGGGACCATATGCATAAATATGGTTAATAGAGGGCTATTGTAGATACTATTTTTTTATAGAATTTCTAGTAGATACACATAAAGAACATGCACATAAATATGACAAATGAAAAACATAAATGTAGATATCACAATAGCTAACAAACATAAATGTAGGCATCATAATCACAATTTTTTGGAGACACAACATAATTGAATGGTATACCCAGATGATGCAACACAACTATATATCACTCCTCTAGTTCCAAGTTTACACTGCGTTAAACAAAATCCATAGATAAAAAATAAATTTAGAGAGCGGAGGAGAGCGAGAATGACCAAAGTAATACAAGGCCCCATATTATTTTGGTTGTTATCGCTCTCCTCCTGCGCTCTCTAAATTTATTCTTTATCTTTGAGTTTTGTTTACGCAGTGTAGACATGGAACTGGAGGAGTAGTTGTGTTGCATCATCTAGGTATACCACTCAATTATGTTGTGTTTCCAAAAAAATGTGACCATGATGCCTACATTTGTGTTTCTTAGCTGTTGTGTCCCAGGACCCCTTATGACCCTTTACGATCCCTAAGAATACATCTTAGAGATCTTAAAATGTCGTAAAGGGTCATAAGAGGCTCCTAGGAGGGGTCAGATGAGCTTCTACCTTCATGTGGTTAGCCCTGTTAAGTAGAGAATGTTAAACTATTCTCGAAACAAAAAGAAGCTCAATAATTCAAGATCTCAATCCATGTACGACAAATATATATCAATCAATCTCAATGGCTACCAAATCAATAGATCTCTGTCAAGAACCCAGTCGCAAAGAAACACCATAGATCACACCATGAACCTGCTATGAAGATGCATTCAATGTCTCATAAGGCACATCAAATGATCCACTTTCTATAATCTAAGTCTCTCAGCTCGGTTCACCAAGAAGAAGACTTCTCCCAAGTCATCACAGACACCATAGTGATCTACGAATCTCCAATGTGAAAGTTTTGCACATCTCTCTCTCGACATCACACCTAACTCATTCAAAAATGTGGCAAAAATGGTAGACAATCCCAGAAATCCGTCACAACCTGATCTCAAGAACAACGCAAAGAGTAGCTTGATTTTGTCTTCAAGCCGATCAACGCACAATCTACTCAAACTCCAAGTCAAGTCACTGCTACACTCCATAGGAACAAAGGACATCAAATTTAGACCAAAGAAGTCAAGAAGTTGCTCGAATCAGATCCGAATGCAATCAGGTCCGCATATATCTCTTGAACACATAAGAAAGAATGCATCTTTGATTGCCGCACTAGCTTCTTGTGCTATAGCCGTCACTGTCACAAGTCTTGATTCGGTAGGATCCATTCAAAATTCAAGTCTCTAGACTTGACTCAATAATCCATGAGCCGCTACCAAATCTACTGCAAAGTTATCTCTGAATGATCCATAACCAAATCACGAGCAGGAACCAGATTTGCAAGAACACCATTCTAAATCGACAAATATATATATTTTTTAAAAAAACTTGATTGTCATCGTAACTACGATGACCTCACAACAATGATGGTTATCTATCGCAAACATCTGACATCCAACCATCACATTAATAGCATCACTGTCAGAAAAAATCCATAAACGACAGATATCCATCGTAAATGTCCAACACATGTCCATTGCATGTACAACATAGTCATCATTACAAACCATAAATGACAGATATCTGTCATAAACTTTTGACAGATATCCATTGCATTAATAGCATTTTCATCGGCGAACAAGTTATAAATGACAACTACCCATCAAAATATTTTGACGAGTCACCATCGTTTGTATTTGTTGCGATGGATAGGCGTCCCAATTTCGAAGGCCACAAATAGATCCGATGACATGTTCACTTTTTTGGCACCCTCTTTTTGCGATGACCATGGTTGTCATAATTATGATGCCTAACAAAACCATCAATTTTTATGACTACAAAATTGCGATGCTGGGTGGTGTCGCTTAATCGATAGTATACTATCTAAATTTAGAAGTTTGGCCATCAAAAATAGGTCTCAAATGTACTAGTGCCCGAATGAAGGGAACCATAGCTCCACCTGATGCTCAATCTTTCGGTAGCCAAGACCAAGCTAATGTTCCAAAGAGATCACCAAGGGTGAATATTACAGGGCCCAAGGCTATCAGTTTGGATAAGGGGGAGGTCTATAAAAGAAAGAGATCATCTACATACCTGCCCTTGGAGACAATACTGGAAGAGGAATATGAGGAAGAAGAAGATGAGGTTCCTCTGGCCCAAAGGAATCGATCAAGAGCCTTCTTGAAGAAAATAAAATTCCAAGAAGAGGAGGTGCAAATTGATATTGATGTCGAGACCCAAGAGGAAGAGGTCAATCCATGGGATACTTTGGGAGATGAGGAGTTATATGTACCATATTTTTAGGGTCTTTATGGCTTCAAAGAGCAGAGGTTAGAACAATAAATGCCTACTGTAGGACCTTTTGTTGAAGAAAAAATGCCTTTCACATTTGCTCCTCCTCCAACATAATTCACTATTATGACTCTAGAGAAGACTAAAGATGAGTCAATAATGGAGGATGAATCGACTCAACAAGTAGCTTAGGGAACCGCAGGAGAGCCAATGGAGTTAGATGGAGAGCTACCACAGGGAGAGTTAGTGGATCTAGACAAAGATTCAAGTCAAGAAACTTTAGCCAAGGTACTCTTGGAAAAGGTGCTGAGATAGTTCTAGCTCCTCCACTTCCTATAGCTCCACTCCCATCTTAAGTTCAACCTCCACTCCATAATCCACCTATTCAAATCCTAACTCCAACCCCTCCTCTGGTGCATATGCCCACACCTCTTCCATCTTTCCCTTCACCCACTCCTCCTCCAATTGTTGCAAACCCTCTTCTTTCTCCCATGCCACCTCCAGTCTAGCCTCCCATTCCCTCTCAACCAGCACCCCAAATTCCTATCCCTTCACCACCTATGCCTTCTCCTCCACCTAATATGCCTACTCCTCCACCATCTCATACCATACCTTCTTCTGAGGTGACCCAACAAGGGGAACTAAACCAAGAAAATGAGACTATCGAAGAAGAGAATGCCCTTCCTCAAGAGAGTGAAGTCAATGAGCAATTGAGAGGAGAGGAGGAAGAGCAGATAAAAGAAGAAGAAAAGAAGAGGAAAGAGAAGAGGCACCAGAACTAGAAGAACAAGAGAAAGAACATGAACTAGTGACCTTAGTTTTAATAGCACCATATAAGCCAATAAATGCCTTCACCAAACCTACCTAGTTCACCAAGGAAATATAACCGATGGTAAGGGTATATATAGATGAAGAGGACACTGACATGGTGATGCTAGGCCATGCTTTCCACCAAGGAGAATCAAGTTCCCGAGCAAGAACTCTTTCTTATGTCACTCAAGATCATAGGGGAAGGTGGAAAGTGTAGGTGGCGGTGCCAAAAATTGACACAAGCATGGCCAAAATAACTCTTGAAGACTATGTCTTCAAAAAAGTAGATCTAGGTGAGCCAACAAGGGAAGGGAGTAAAATACTGGCCACCTTTGGGTTAAAGCATGCTTTGGGCTTTATGGACAAGGATAAGGAGAAGATTAAAGTTTTGATTGAGAAAAATGAGATGATGAAAAGATTAATTTTGAAAACCACAGGTCCCATTGACCTTAGCAATCTAGAGGCCTCATTACAGGTTGTTTTGGAGAAAAGGGTTGCTCCCGAGATGTCGATAGACATCCCACATTATTTTATTCATGCTTGTTTAGATTGGAAGATAGACTTTGAGGAGTTCACAAGGGCTTCCTTAAGGATAATTTTGAGACCCTTCAGAGATATTCTATGAGAGATTACCAAATTGGTGGACATGATCGGTGACGAGGAAGGACTAGAGGCACAAATAGAGAAATGGAAGAAGGTTATTGATGACCTCAAAATAATAAGGAAGCAACGGTTCCAAATTTTAGTAAAGATTTATGAAGGTTCTGAGCTAGATAAATTTTAAGAATGGATCAAGGATATAACTGAAGCCCTTAACATCTATCAAAAGTTTTTAATCATGATTAATAAAAAGAGAGATGAAGGGTTGATCAGGGTAGAGGAATTACACAAATTTTTTGAAGGTCTAGACTTGGATCTGTATGATGATGATGACTTCCAAACCATGTACCCAATAAAGGACATCATGCATCAATTCATGGAGATTTTTAATGGTGTGAAGATGAAGGATGAACTCCAATAAATGTTTTGTCAAAAGGAGGAGATGCAAAATATGCTGACTCGGGATGAAGAAATACTAGCTTTTGCTACTGAATTGGCTGTCTTCCGAGAGAAGCAACAAGAACACCTTGGAAGTATCCAAATGGTGGATTTTGAAGAAGTCCAAGAGATAGTAGAAAGACTCCAGAAGGCACATCCATAGATCCTTCCAAGTGGCTAAGTGTTCAGGTTTGGACTTAGCCAATTTTTGCATTAAGGAGATTTTTTATACTTGGTAAAATTTTCAGTCCAAGATTTTTAGCAAAGTCCAAAATTTTGCACGGTATGGTGTTTTTGACTTAGTCATTTTTCAAGAGTCATTTTTTGGAGTAGAGGTTAGGGTCCAAAATTTATGGGCCGTCACTGTCAAGAACTTCCAGTATTCTACAGTGGATTTCCAGTCTAATTAACCACATTTTTTGGGTCATTTTTGCATGCTTTGGAGATATCTTTTAGTTACAATCTTGAAGAGGAGCCATGATGAGGATTTAGGGGAAGAACTCCAAGTTTTGAAGAAAGATTATGAAGAAAAATGGTGAAACTCTAGAATAAATTTTGAGTTTTTTTAATGCATCTCAAGCTTTGAAATTGTAATGTACGTAGATTAAATCTGGGCTAGGTAGTTTAGGATAGCTTTAAGAGTAGTTTCTTTTAATGTAAGCTTTAGTTTAAATTTATTTCAAAGTTGCATGCATAACTGAAACCCTAGTTGCAAATTTCTTTCCCTAAAGGGTGAAGCACTATAAATTATAAATCAACAATGTAATTATGGTTAGTTATCATTGCAATACAAATTATACAATTGGTGCTTCAATCGTAGTGTGAATTTTTTGCTATCTTTGTGAAGTTTATGAATGAAGGTTTTCTCATTCATTTATTTCAAAGAGCCAATTGATTGTATGGTGATTTTGATCTGTGAATTTATTAGTTTGGTGTTTATCATTGTTGCATTACTTTGCTGTGACAAATTATTGGGAAGATTGTTCTTTGGTGATTCAAGATAAATTTGTCTCATGTGTGTGCACATTCGTGGTGGCTTCATGATTTGATGAATTTTGACATATCTTACATCTGCATTTATTTCCATTGATGATTGCATTTGGAAAATCAAGGTTATGAGTTATTCAATTTTGCATTTTGTGGGTTCTCCTCATCTTCATGGTAATTTAATTCACAAGGTGGTCCAACGATGGTTTATGTCCATTAGTTTTACTTTCTACAATTTTATTCACTTCTCGTTACCCTTTCTCTTTACTTTCTTTGAAAATCAGTCATAATAGATTAGATCAAATTTACATGTTTTAGAAATTGCTTTTTGGTAAAAGATTCTAAAAATACAAAAAAGAGAAAGATCCTTCATTATAAGATTATTTTTTAAGCCTCTCCAAGATCAAACGAGCAAAGGCCTCCTTGTGACTAGTTTTACATTTATCTTCGATTGAGGTATCTAGATGGTTGAGACCCATCCCAAAAGGAACCTTGAGATTGATTTCATCATTTTTCCAAGAGGGGAATTTTTTCATCCGAATTCCTAGCTATTGTCTCATGTAAAAATGATGCTCAATAGTAAGAGTGTAACCTGCAAATGAATCATGGTACGCATAGCCTACAAATGTTCCAAAAGACTTAAAAAAAACAAATCCAAAACAAACTCTAGCTCCAAAGGTGTCATTCATAGAAGGTCAATAAAGAAGCTTCAGGAAAATTACAAGATTCTCAAAAAAGGCCACTAGATAACCATGGAAATATCTCCTTCAAACCCTCATGCCCAAGTCACTGCCATAGAAGCAAAGGAAGCTTCCAAAAAAATCAAATGCAAAATGAGCGAAGATTAGGGTTAATACCCTAGTTTAACTTGCCGACAAGTACTTTGACTTGAATATTTTATGGGATTCATTTTTATTAATGTCATTGGGTTTTGGTGAATAATATGGAGTTCTTTCTGCCAAAGTCTTGAAATTTTTAATATTTAATTTATTTTTAATCAATTAGCCAACATTTCTATTTATTAAATGTAAATTAAATAATAAGTATATATGCTATGTTATTTTATTAAACTATGACCTTTAATATATATAATATTTGGTAAATAATACCTTTGACTATTTATTAGATATTAATTATACAATGAAAGTCATACTTAAATAAAACAATATAATCAAAGGAATATTTTGCATGGTCTAAATGTAAATATTTCATTATTGAAGTTATAAAATAATTAATTTTTAATTATCGTATGTTAAAAAAATAGGCAACTTGAACTTCATTAATACTCTTGCATGGATTTGGACTTAATTTTACTTGGATGGATGCAAGTTTTTTTAGACTTTGAGTTCTTCTTATGGCCAAGGATTCATTTTCATTTTCTTTAGCAATGATGGGCTAGTTATGAGTTTTTTTTTGGCATTTATGTGATAGACTACAATTGATTGAATATCTTGAGGAAGAGTTTGACAACTGATTGGATATTTGAAAGACAATGATTGATGATCATCGAGCTATTGATGAACTACAACTGATTGAATACCTGAATGAACTGAAGGAACAGTGATTAGAGATCATCGAGTACTGAAATGATATGTAAGATGATTAAACTAGTCAATATGTTGTCATTGATGTCAACTAGTCTTGACAATACTTATCATGTTAGTTACAAACATCTAAACATCTGTTGAAGGAAGAAAAGATGAAGAAATGAGATATTTACATGGAGAAAAGATGGATATGATAGATAAGAAAAGGAAAACATTGGGTAACTTATTGATGAGTCTATGACTTTATATTGTTGACTTGAGCATGTTACATTAATCTATTATGAAGAAGAGATTTGAAATTGAACAAGTCAATGTGGTCAGTAATTGAAGGTTTCTGTATACACTGAGCCAGTGTAGTGTATACCGAGTGACAGTATTAACTGAGCTAGTCTAACTATTTATCACTGACACATTTCTATATTAACCGAGTGTGGATGAAAACATTAAATGCTAAGAACAACCAACTGAATATGATGAGCTGGATATTGTTATGATTTCGAGGTTGAGGATGAAGTTTGTTATGAGATCCACGACTGACAAAATTTAGAGAAGATCGAAAGGATGAGATTGAAACATGATATGGACACATCTATCGAGGAAGGTTTAAGAGGAAAAATGGATGAAGAAGATTAAGAAGAAAAATCTAATGGCTGATATGAAAATGGTTTGCTTATCTATATAAGAGATATGATTTTCATTGTTGAAACAATGCTGGAAGAAGAAGACTGTAAAGAATTCGCATGAATACTATATTTATGCATGCCTGATCAAACTGGTTATTGAAGAACCAAGCTACAGAGTTTTACCGAGCATCAAAGAATCATTTATAGAGTGAAAGTAAGTTGAGATATTGAAGGAAGTGAAATTGATTAATGATCATAGTATTATTTGTATGGGCTTAGCATAGATCTAAATATCTTCAATTGAGTTGTATTTGAATCAAATCATTACTGTATTAGTTTAGCCATTGATTCAAAAAATCTCTTAACCGAGTGGACTTGAAAGTCTTATGTTCTACCCTATGAAATCCTATTGAATGTAAAGTGTTATCTTGTTGACCCCATAGTGAATGCTAGTCAAAAGTTAACGGTTAGTGATAAATCCTCTAATCAGGTCACATCTAACAGTGTGTATTGTAACCTTCAAATAGGGTTGGCTCTTCACCGAGCTCACTTCAGAAGAGTGAATTATTTTGGGTTACCGGTCCTAGGTGTTTTTTCCCTTAACAGGGTTTCCACGTCAAATCATTGTGTTATGTGTTATTTGTTACGATTGTTTTGCTATCATACTTTACCTACTACATAGTTGATTTAGTTGGTAATCATAGTTGGATAATTACTGGTAATCAATAAAGTGAACAAACAGATTGATATTTTGTGTTACCGAGCTACATAATTTGGTTGAATTATTTTGTGAAGTACATCTTTGTGTTTGGGACTGTAGGATAATTGATCTAACTGATTCACCTTCCCTCTCAATTATTCTAAGAATTGGTATCAGAGCATATTGGTTGCTTGGAAGAAAGTTTTAAGGACTTGAGAAGAAAGATTACAAGATGTATAAGAGGGAAGTGCCGAAGCTGAACAAAGAAAACTTTACTACATGGAAAAGTCAGATGAGACTTCACATATTTGGAATTGGAGATTCTGCATTACATTTATTGGACAATGACTACATACAACCGACAGTTGGAACTTTAACTCTTGATCAATTGAAAGATCGACATGAACACAACATTACTATGATAGAGATTGTTGCTACTCTATCTGATGCCTAATTTGAGGATGTCAAGGATTGCACTATAGCGAAGCAGATGTGGGATAAAATTTTCTAGTTTATGGTGGTGATGTGAATGTGATGAGAGCCAGAGCTGAAAGATTGAGAAGCCTATTTGGTGACATGAAGATTAAGGAAGGAGAGAACATCACACAGTACACAAATTGAATCAAAGAGGTAGTCAATGCTATCCGTGGAGCAGGAGGAATTTTTTACGAAGATACAGTGGTAAGTAAGATACTGAGAACCTTGTTGCCTATCTATGCAATCAAAATATCTCCTATTCATGAAATGAGGTCTGCACCTAATAGAACTCTTACTCTTGATAATCTAATTAGGAAGTTAATAACTTTTGAGCTGAACAATTTTGATAATAGTGTTGTACCGAGTGTTGAGTCTGCTTTTATGTCTTCTCTTAAGATTGGTAAATCTAGCAGTAAGCACAATATAAGGAATGAAAGTGATAGTAATACTGATAATGAGCTTCATGAACTTAAAGCACTAATGGCCCAGAGACTACAGAAAGGTAAAGGTAGATATAAGGGAAATTTACCTTTAGCTTGTTTTAATTGTAAAGAAGTTGGCCATATTACTGCAAGATGTCTGAACAAGAAAGAGGATGATAAAGACAAAGATCAATCTGGTGATGGGAAGTATGGCATAAGAAACAATAGAGGCTACCAACACTACAAAAAAGACAACCAAGATCACAAAGATAAGGGAAAAAAGGCATGTTACCTTGCTGAAGAAGATGACACCGACACCAATATTGATGATGATATTGAGGTGGTTTTTGTTGCAATAAAAAAGCATTTAGAAGAGGAGGAAAGGTATGTAGAAAAAACACTTATTTCTAAAGTTAGTAAAAATGATACTTGGATCATTGATAATGGCTATACACATCACATGACTAGTGATGAAGATAAGTTTGATCATCTTGAGCATTATAATGAAGGATCAATGAAAATGGGAAAAGACACACCATGTATGGTTAAAAGAAAAGGATCAATTTTGCTAAATGATAGAATTAGATGTGATAATGCATACTGGGTAAAGGACTTAACTAAATTTTTTTTAGTGTAGCACAACTGAATAACTCAAGTCACTGAGTTACATTTGAGAGCAAGATGGTGAAAATCTATGATGAAAATGGAAAACTTGTTAGAACTGGAGGACAATCAAAAGGTAATTTAATTTATCTTGACAATGCTGAGACTTCTTGTTTGCTGGTGAAAAATGAAGATGCATGGTTATGGCATAAGAGGTTATGTCATGTTAATTTTGATAATATGATTAAGATCAGTAGAAAGAGAAAATTTAGAGGATTGCCTAGTCTAACCAAACCTGATCATGTTATGTGTCATCAATGTCAGAAAGGGAAGATGACAAAATCTAGTTTTAAAAGTAAGGACTACTCATCTAAAGGAATTTTGGAGTTGGTTCACACTGAATTATGTGGTGCCATGAGAACTCAAAGCTACTATGGTGATAGATACTTTATTTTTTTTGTTGATGACTATACTAGATTGATGACTATTATGTTCTTGAAAGAAAAATTTGAGGTATTCAAACTGTTTAAATGGTATAAGGCTAAAGTTGAAAATGAAACTAGAAAATAATTGAAATTCTTAAGGTCTGATAGAGGAGGTGAGTTTGTTTCTGATGAATTCACTAACTTCTGTAATGAGCATGGTATAAAAAGGTAGGTTTTTGCACCTAGAACACCACAACAGAATGGAATTGCTGAAAGGAGAAACTGATCTATTGTTGATTGTGCTAGAACATTGATGATTGAGAAAAATGTTGCATAGATGTATTCGAGAGAGGTAGTTAGCACAACAATATATGTCTTGAACCGAGTTCAACTGAAGAAAGATACAAACAAGACACCTTACGAGTTATGGTTTGGATACACATTGAGTACAAGTTATTTCAAAATCTTTTGTAGCAAGTGTTATATTCTGAAAGATGATAGGAATGGTAAATTTGACTCTAAAGGTGATGAAGGTTTATTCTTAGGTTATTCTACTAAGAGTAAAGCTTACAAATGTTTGAATAAGGTTACTATTAAGATGATAGAAAGTGCTAATGTTAGAGTTGATGCGTTTGCTGAAAAGAATGATGAAGAAAGCATGAAGGACCCATAAGATTATGGTAGGTTTACTTATGTTGAAGATCTAGATTATCTACCGAAGCCACAGGCTGAGTCTACCTAGCATCAGGAAAATGCTACCAACGGTCAGTAAATGTAAGTTGAGAATCAAGAAGAAGCCACCGAGCAGGAAAATGTACCTAATTGAATGATGAGCAGTAAAGAGATAAAGTGCTAGCAAGATTTGTTAGAAGAAATCATCTAGAGAATCAAATCATTGGAGATAAGCAAGCCGGTATGATGACCCGAAGTAAGTTAAGACAAAAAACATGCTTAGTTTGTGAGTTTGAACCTAAGAATGTTAGGGATGTGCTTGAAAATGAGGAATGGATAAATGCTATGAATGAGAAAATTGAACAAATTGAAAAGAATAAGACATGGAAATTGGTACCTAGACCGAAGGATAAAAATGTTATTGGTACTAAGTGGATTTTCAGGAATAAGATAAATGAGAATTGAGAAGTTACAAGGAATAAGGCAAGACTTGTTTGTAAGGGATATGCACAAGAAGAAGGTATTGATTATGGTAAAACCTTTGCACCTGTTGCTATACTAGAAGGAGTTCACATATTACTTGCTTATGTTGCACATAAGGGATTTAAAGTATATCAAATGGATATGAAATCAGATTTTTTGAATGAAATTATTGAAGAGGAGGTCTACATAGAACAACCAGAAGGGTTTGTTGATCAAAATCAGAAAGATATGGTATGTAGACTGCACACAGATTTATATGGAGTGAAGCAAGCACCAAGGGCATGGTATGAAAGACTACATGTTTATCTTATCAGTATTGGCTTTGTAAGAACTAGTGAAAACACTAATTTGTATATGAAAGGAGATTTTGATGATTGATTGCTGAAATATTTGTTGATGATATAATATTTGTAGGACAAGATCAAATTTTCAAATCTTTTGATGATGAAATGAGAAATCAGACTCTCTACCAATCTATGATTGGTAAATTGATGTATGTTCTACACAGTAGGCCTGATATTGTACATGTAGTGGGGATTGTGGCTAGATTTTTTGCCTATCCTAAAGATTCACATATGGTTGCAGTAAAAAGAATTTTGAGATACTTGAAGAAAACAAAGGACTATGGATTATGGTATACATTGGAAGGCAAATCTGAACTTAAAGTTTACACCGATGCAGATTGGGTTGGAAACATAGATAACTGGAAGAACACAACTGGTGGAGCATTATTTTTAGGGGAAAGGCTTGTGAATTGGATTAGAAAGAAACAAGCATGCATTTATCCATCTACTACTGAAGTAGAGTATGTTGCTACTACTACAAATTATTCAAATATTGCTTGGATCTGACAAGTGTTGGAGGGAATGAATGAGGTAATCACTGAGCCAATGATTATATATTGTGACAACACTAGTGCAATAAATATTTCTAAGAATCTTGCAATGCATTCTAAAAAAATTCATATATCTATTAAGTATCACTACTTGAGGGAACAAGTTCAAGAGAAGCAAGTGAAACTGGAATTTGTAACATCTAAGGAATAACTTGCTGATATCTTTACAAAACCATTATCGAAGGACACATTTGAATATTTGAGGACTAGATTTGGGGTCCGTCCCCTGTCTACCAGTTACTAAGGTGATTTGAAGGTTGCATCAACCTATACTTATCAAAATATCATTCATGTTGATGCACATAGCTCACACTTTGGATTTTGTCTAAGGTTGTGAAAGATTGTAGAAGTTGGAACATAAATTTGGTTATCTGTACACTGAAGGTACTTGATAGACTGACAAACTGATATTAATTGAACAACAGAGAATTACTTGGCTGCTGTAGAGCTATTTGTATATTTTCTTTGGCATTGTTGTCAAAGGGAGAGAAGATCAGAGAAATATAAAAAATTAGTTAGTGAGAACATAGAGAAAAGGAGAGACATGTTTTTTGCTGAGAACTCTGTGCTAAAATGTTGACACACTTCTATGAGTCATTATATTCAAGATTTCTCAAGAATGAGGTCTCAAATGGTGACTCATACCTCTCTATTCATGGAGTGCAAGGGTTTTTAATGGATGCCCTTAGTGTAGACCTAGTTTGTGCCCATGCAAGTACACCATAAAATGAGAGATTCAAAGAGGAAAAGAAATAATGCTAGTCTCCATGATCATCAAGTATGCATGCAAATGAAAATGGAAGCTATTCTATATGATAAAAATGCATGAAAGAAAACTAATCTATGAAAGGAAATGCTTATGCAAGATTATTCTTGTATCATCTTAAAATAGAAGCACTTCCATGTTAAGAACGTTTAGCCCTTTGAGTAAGTGGTTTGGGGTCATGTTGAATGCCTTGAATGGGTATTTGACTTGGATCTTTCTTTTTCCCCTGTTCTTCCCCATTTTCCACTTCTTCTTGACATAATTCTGGCATCCTGAATTGCAAACCTGAGATTCTTGACCTTAGGGTCAAGGTCGACCTCTTAGGTCAAGGTCGACCTCGACTCTGACCTAGGTCAAAGTTGACCTCAACCTTGACCTAGGTCAAATTTGATGTCAACCTTGACCCTAGGGTCTGGGATCCTCGGGGTTAGGTTCCAGTTTTGGGGTTTCATCAAAATCTTGTCTTTTCCCTCATCGGGGCCACTATTTCTTGGGTTAAGTGTCAAATTCTCAAGTTAATATTTGAGGTGGACCTTTCTCAAGCTTTGTATAGGATTTATAATTTATTATTTGAGATTATCCTTTCTTGAGTTTTGTGCCTAATGCTCAAATTAACTTTTGGGGTTGGCCTTACCTCAAATTTTGTGACAAGGTTCTTAAATAATTATTTTTATCTCTATCTTAAGGGTGGACCCCATCTAGAGTTTTATGTCAAGACTTTAATTTAATTTCCTCTCCATGTGCACCTTTCTAGATTTTTGTGCCATGGACCTTTAATTATTGTTTTCTATGTGGCCTCTCTAGAAGTTTGTGCCCTAGATCACTATAAAAGGGAGCCTCCTCTCATTTTCTTCATATCTCATCTTCATAATCTCTCAAGAACTCAAGAAAGCAAGAAGGAAAAGGAAATAATTCAAGCATTCATTCATATTCAAGCATTCAAGATCCAATTCATCAAGTAGATCCATTATTAGCCATTGAAGGATTCAATCTCTATGGAGCCCTCTTGTTGAAGATTTCTCCATTCATCCATTCAAGCCTCTTCCTATTCCAAGATTCATTCAAGATTGGTGTTTAAGATCTAAACAATTGATTTGAGACATCCTACATCCAATTCTATATTCATTTGGAGCATCCATACTTGTGGATTGGATTTGAATCCTCCACAAGGGTTTTCAACATAAGCAAGGTGAATTGTTCCATTTACTTTGTTTATCTCTATAATTTCAATTCAATTTCAAGGTTAATTCCTAAATTAGGGTTTGACTGAGGCAAACCCCTCCCTCCCCAACAAAAAAAACCATTTTTCTTGTAGGTACAAGTGCGGGACAGCGAATATCAGTGTAGATTTGGATACCCTTTTTGTCAAACTTTCAGGCTTTGTGAATAGAATTTCCGTCAAAGTAGTGTAGGTCAAGGTCAACTTTGTCTACCTAGCTCAATGATGAGCTTGCTTTGAAAAGAAAAATATTTCTAGGTTTTGTAGATCTCGCAGTTTTGGTTCACAACTATGAAAATCAACAGTTTCTGAGACTGCCTGATGGGGTTTTTGACTGATTCTTTTTCAGAGGTAAGTACCTTTACTTCTTCATTTCAACATTAGAATTTCTAGATTTAAATTCCATCCCCTTAGAATTCATATGTATGTGTAAAAGATTAATTTTGGGGTCTCTTTTATGTGCAAACCATTGTTCTAGGACCCCATCCATATTTTATACGTTACATTTTGGTGAACTCGTGTTACGACAACTCTTTCTTTTATGGTGTTAGATCTCCCTTTGTATTACCTGGTGTGTTCACCTTCATCATACATTTTGGTGAACCTGACAAGCTTACCCCCTATCTTTTGTGGAATTAGATACCCTATTGTGTTTGTGGTGTTCGATTTCCTTTTCATGCTTATAAATTTAATTTGAATGCATTTGGATATATCTAGATCTATTTTCTATGAATTTCTTTATTTGTTATCATGTTGCACAAGGTATTTCAAATGTTTTCCAAACATTCTTCTATAACTTTTGGGATTACACAACATCCTCCTCTTACCTTACCATTGCATGGCGTTACACCTAGAAAGACTTTATCTAGTGCGTGTGATGTTTCTTTGTCCTCTTTTGAATTACCTTGTAAGGATATATTAGAGCAATAATATGACTTTAATCTATCTCTCCATCATATTTCTCTTTATGGAGATGATTTGAGGATTGATGTTAATTCTTCTCCTAATGAGCATACTTTAGAATATAGTTTACCTAATTTCTCATTTAGGGATCAAGCTTTAGTGACTTATGGTGATCCTACAATGTGCTTTATTGGTAGGGATGATAATCCTCCTATTTGGGATGAAGCTTTGGATTTGGATGTTGATTACTCTCTTCCTCATGAAACCATTGATGATCCCTTGGATAAAGACATTGATTTATCCCCTCCTCCTAAAGAATTTTTTATACAAGATGGTGATTTATTAATGGATGACATATTCATACAGTATGGTGACTCTTTTTCTAAAACACACTCCCCTTATGTAGACATTTTAGCGAAAGAAGACAATATTATAGATGCTTTACCTCCATTTGGGATTCCTTCTAGTGATGAGGCATTAGCGGAGAATGATATAAATTCCCTTAATGCTCTCCCTATTAGTGATGATCTTATGGAGAATCAAGATCCTACCTCATCTCCTCCTAGGATGTCTTCTTTTCTTCCTTCTTGTGAATCTATTTTTAGTGTTGAGACAACTAATATGGTTTTTTAGAAACCCTTGTTGATTTTCAAAGGTTGTCCTCGCATTACTATCAAAGGTAAACCTATGGAGTCTTTAGAGTCTTTCAGTGACCAAGATTCTATAGCTCACACATATCGTACAAGGAATAAACCTCAACCTAATCCAGTGGTTTCTACTTCTTTACCACCTTCTCAACCCATTCTTCCTCCTCCACCCTATCTTCCTAGCAAGGAGTATGATTTGATAAACCAATTGCAAAACACCCGTGCTGGGATTTCTTTATGGGAGCTTCTTCAGACTTCACCTACCTACTATGAAGCCTTGCAAAAATCTCTAGCAACTCTTCCTACTCCACCTCCTAATCAAGAGAACATCAATAACTTCTTACAATGCATGCATGCTACCCTGGGTCATCCTAACATTGTATTTACTCAAAAGGATTTACCTTGTAAAGAAGTTCAGAATCAATATGATGCTCTTATGGTTGTTGTTACTATCAATAAAAGTATCATTCGTAGGACCTTGATTGATAATGGATCTGGGCTTAATGTTTTTAGCATTTACATTCTCAAAGCAATTAAAGCTGATCTTTGAACTATTCAACCTGACAATATTCCTATACGTGGCTTTGATAACATTGCTAAGAACACTTTAGGCATTATTACCTTACCTATCAAAGTAGGACCAGTCATCCTGAATACTCCTATTCATGTTATGCTTGGACCTGTCAATTATAATCTTCTTTTGGGTAGACCTTGGTTGCATGAGATGCATGCTATTCCTTCCACCCTTCACTGTAAAGTCAAGTTTATTCATAACAACATGATGTATACGCTTCATGTAGATGATGAACCAAATACTTTCTTGAATATTCAAACCTAAAAAACTCCTATTCCTAATCCTTCTTCCTCTAATTATCTTCCTGGCAATGATTGGGGAACCTTGGATTTTAATCCTACCTTTATTGGAGAGTATTAAATTTCTGATCTTGATTTTATGAAGCAACAAAGAGAGTTTGAACAATGAGTTTTTACTTCTACTTCTAATAACTTTCGTAATAACTTTATGGCTGCTTCTACCCATAATGAATTTGTCAAACCTACTAATGATGACATAGTGTCTAATAAAGTTCCATTGACTTCTTCTAATATGGCTTCTCGTTATGGTCCTGGTTATCATTTCCTAGTTAAACAAGGATTTAATGGTCAAGGATATGGTAAGCACAAACAGGGAATTCAAATGCCCTTACACATTGAGGGGCATGAGCATTCTTATGGATTGGTATTTAATCCTCAACAACAAATCAATGTTAACAACATCTCAAATAACACTTCAAAACATGATGAACCTATGAAGGAATTTGACCAAGAAGTTCTTTTGCCTAAACTCCTTCATGCTAGGATGGTTACTAGACCTAAACGCAAAAAGAAATGTAGTCCACACTTGAAGACTCTTCCTTTTTGTTTATATCATAGATTTCATGATCACTCTACTAATGAATGTCAAGCTTTACATTATAATATTAGGCAACTCGTTGATAGTAAGGTTATTTATATATCATGTGGTAATGAGTTTTATTTCAATCCTATCTTCTCTAAATAAAATTTATGTTCCTATTATAGAGCTCCACATTATGTAAACAATGTTAGCCTAATCTTGGGGGCTCATTGTCTTGTATAGTGTTGTGAGCAATATAATAGGTTCCCTTCCATC
Source organism: Chamaecyparis obtusa (assembly GCA_027943335.1). Taxonomy (NCBI): domain Eukaryota; kingdom Viridiplantae; phylum Streptophyta; class Pinopsida; order Cupressales; family Cupressaceae; genus Chamaecyparis; species Chamaecyparis obtusa. The sequence goes on along the minus strand of BSBK01007222.1, from coordinate 262,358 downwards.
CTTGTTCCTACGCTTGGGGGGCAAGGATTTCATTTCCTTCTTTTGTGTCTTTCCAGAATCCACCTTTCCCTTGGTTAAGCAATATCTATCTATTATGTGATATCCAATCATACATGAAAATTTTGGTTTGCATTGAGGATCTTTGTCCTTGATCATAACCTATTTCATTGTTTGACATTGGGTTTCCATGGTTGATAAATCTCTCACCTTAGAAACTGAATAGTGTGCTATCCCTCACAAGGGTTACTTTTTTAAAATTCTTGCATGATATCTCTTTGCATTCGTCCCTTCCATGGCCTCATAGGAGCCGTGCGTTGGCAAGTTGACTGACTATTGTATATGACTAGATATTGTGTTTTTATTATGGCAATAAAGTTATATAGAGTTTTAGAGTCAACACACATTATCATAAGGTCAGAATATGGCTAAGTATAGAAGACTGGATAGTTAGCCGAGCACTAGAATATCAGAGCATCAACACACGTGTATGAATGAGTTATGGTATGCGCCCTTGAAGTTAAGATGGTAAGTGTGTATTCATGCTAAGTCTAAGAGTGCATGATCAGATGAGACAGTATGATGAAGATACAGTCAGTTGAAGTGGCACAGTTAGTGAATGCCAGAACAAAACAGAGTATACAACCGACTGTTAGTAATTTGATTAATGGTTATAATAATGTTTGGTAAAGGCTATGCACCTATTTTAATTAGGTTTTAGACATGTAAACATCTTCTTTTGTAAACACACTTGAGCCAATTCACTTGGAAGCATTGTATGTAATTGGTTATAGGCCAACCTAGTTAATTGTTTTGTTAGTGCATATAAATATAAGATGCGCCTTTGTAATAAAGGATGGAAGTGGATATAGAGATAAGATAAGCAAAGCAGAGACATGCAAAGTGAAGATAGAATAAGGTAGAGCTTTACAAGGGGCTAACGCATCAGTGCACAAAAGGAACTGATCAGACAAGCAATTTCACAACACCAATTCATACAAGAGATATAGTGTGTATTTGAAATCAGAAGGTTGCAACCTTCACCACTTGAGCAGTGAGCTCTGGGATAGTGCGTCCCCACCCCTAACAGGGTTATTGTAAAAGAATCCTAACAGGGTCCAACCTTTGACCAGGTCACTGTACTAAAAGTATTGTAATGAACAATTCCTAACAGGGTTTTAGATCTTCTAACAAGGATCATAAAACACTAATGCAGTTCTTAGTGGGTGCCAATTCCCACCATGGTTTTTACCTAGTTGGATTTCCCCGTAATCATATTGGTGTTATGTGTTGTGATTGTTTATCTTATTTACATTGATGTTTATTTCAGTACTTAAGCAATCAAGTTAAGTTTCAAGAGTAAAGTAAAAAGAATAAGATATAGTGAACACTGATTCACCCCCCCTCTCAGTGTTCCCATTCATAACAATTGGTATTAGAGCTCTGGTCCTCTGAAGAGAAGTTTAACCACTTGAGGAGATCAATGGGTTCAAAAGAAGCAAAACATCTAAAGAAGAATCTTATGACGACTCTTGAAGACCTTGAAAGCTCTGAGAAGGAAGTTGAAGAACTAAAATTGAAAGTTAGTGGCGCACAAGTATTCATCAAGAAACTGAGACAAGATTTGAAAAATTGTACAAACAATGATTTAGGGAAAATGGTCAAAAAGATAAATGAAGAGAACACATCTATGAAAGATCAGATTGAAAAGTTGGATGAAAAGCTAACTAAAAATCAAGAAGTTTATGATGAACATATCAAAGAGAACCTTCAATTGAATGAAGAATTGAGGCAAGAAAACATGGAAATCTTGTAGCTAAGAAACAACAAAGAAAAGTTGGAATTTGAGTTGGAAGAGGCAAAGAATCACATTGAGAATTTACACACTAGTTCTGATTTGATAGAGTCACAGTTATATGCATGAAAGCTTAAAGGAGATACCAACGGTATTGGATTCAATGAAGCACAAAATTAGACTGATGACATGCGAGCAAAGATGAAAGCACTAGAAGACACTACAGATGCTAAGGAGACTAGAAATCAAACTAAAGACAATCTTGAACCATCTAAGGATGAGTGCAAGCCAGTAGACTGAACTTTTTATGCCTGTAACAAGCATGGACATATTGCAAGGTATTGTAAAGAGGTAAGACCTTTCAATGGCTATTGTTATTCATGCAATAAATTTGGTCATAGAGCTATGAATTCTAGAACAAGTCATAAGAACAAGACTCAACATAATCAAAGAAATTAGAATCAACCAAATGCAAGAAATTCTCAGAGTATTACATGTCAGATATGTAATTATAATGGTCACTCAGCTAGACAGTGTAAAATGGTAACCCATATCAATGTGCTGAGGAATTTAAGGCCTCCAGTTATTTTTCACTCTTGTAACAAGGCTAGACACATCTCAAAGTTTTGTAGATCAAGAACGCAAAGTTAGGAAAGCCCTAAAAAGCTAGCAGTATCAATATTGAATGAAGAAGGAGAAGTCAAGTTTGTGAAAGCTACAAAAGATGTGAGCTTGATTTGGATAGAGGTAAAGAAGGATAAGGTTGATGAGTATGTATTGGATGCATCCGCAATGGACGCACCCTCTACATCTAGATGAATGACCCTTAGGGTCATAGAGGGAGCTAAATTATCTCTAGACCCCTGCGTGGCTGGTATACTCACCCTCAGAGTATGTGCCTTTAGATTTAACATTTTGGAGACTATTTGATGCTATGTGAAAGAGCGCACTACCTGATCGATTGTAGGATAGAAGTTGGAAATTCTCAATCAAATTATGGTTTACACAACAAGTATTAATGGTATAAATTCACTTTATAGTCTATGGAAACTTACAGATCACTCATTGCATTCAATTTTGAGAGATTGGAAACCACATGAGCTCTAGCAGTTGAATTGTGAAGTGTTGGAGCTTGATTTACCAGCGAAGAAGTGTGATTGATCAGTTGCAAAGCCTTAGTCTGACACGATGATTCATAAGTCTTTGAAAACTGATTTGAAGTGTTAACCAAGTAAGCCATGGCTACACCTGTTGTATTTGATGTCACAAAAAGGAAGAGATATGTTTTTAAAAGCCACCCTTTTAAGTCAACCCTAGATGACCTAGAAGGTGCATTTTCAGGAACCCCTATGGGCGTCATGCATGTTGAAGACATTCGTGCGTATATATACTATAATAAGGAACTAGTTGGACTTGATAAGATAAGGTCACACCTTGAGTCCATGATGAAACCAGACAAAACATTCCTAGATGAGTTCACACATTTGGAGAACCATCCCATTGTTGAGTATGCTACGGCATATGAGTTTTATGAATCTGAGTGGATCAAGATATTACTAAGTAGGATTCATGATGAACTATTCTGGATAGGTAAAGTGCCAGTTAGAATCACAGGAGAACTCATTCATGAAATGACATGCCTCTCTAAGATGGGCACCATTCTTCCAGTGGGAAAGGATGTAAGGAAATTAGTTGAATAAGCATGTAAGTCTAGAAGTGATAGGTGTGGTATGAAAATTGAGCCTATTGAAGACAAAGACATCAAATTGATGTCTATGATACTAGGTTACATGTTTCAACACACCAACAGGGTGAATAGTATGTTTGTAGCCACTATTCTTGTAACAATCAAACTTGTTAGAGAAAATGGAGAGTTCAATCTATGTGAGATCTTGTGCACATAATTGATTGATAAAATTAGAGCCATCAAGCATGATAAGACAAAAATATTCAGGTTTGGGTCTCTAATCATTTACATGTACTTCCATATACTTGGAAAGGTCTCAGATTTGTACTTAGACAAAAATATGCCTACAATGCCTTAAATATCTCTTAAGGCATCTACTAAGAGCTCATTGAAGGATTACATGGAGCTAGAATTGAAGACATTCAAGATCAAAATGCAGATGAGGTACATGATACCAAAAATTATTGTTGAGAAATACAAAGACAACATTTGTTTTATGGTAGAAACTAACATAACATGTATAGAAGTAGTTGAGCCTAGAACAAAGTGGATCCATCCACTTGGTTATGAGGTAGAGGAACCAATCTTGGAAGCATATGCAAAAGTATTACTATCAACACCTAAGGACCCTAATGAACCTAGATGGGGAACTTATGAAGAAAAGACAAAGGAAGTTGATGTAGTTCTAAACAGTACAATAACTAAGAGGAAAGCCTCTAAGATTAAATTTGAGATACTCAAAATTCATGGTGTAACATAAGAAGACCTAGACAAATCAAGAGAAGAAAAGATAGCATTGGAGATTGAGAGCGCATCCACAGTGGAAGTTAAAACTGATGATCCTAAAATAAAGAAAGTTAAGATTGAGAAGACTGATGATCCAAAGGATAAATAGGGTAAAACAAATGTTATCCCTCCTGCGCCCAAAGATACAATTGATTTGGATACCACATCACCTCCAGAATATAAAAGAATGCCAAAGAGGAAGAAGGAAACCAGTACAAGTCATCCATCCTCTAAGACTACTAGAAGTTTGAGGAAGAATGCCCAAGCACCTCCCGAGGTAGGTTTCAAACCTAGTCTTCAAATGTTGAAAACAAGGATTATTGAGGAAGACAGAATTGATCAAATAGGGAAATTATATGAGAAATATAGTGACATTGATAAATTAGAAATTTGTGGAATGATAATTAAACACATGCTCAAGTTCAAGAAGATAGTCTTAGAACTTAAGACAGTAATCCAGATAATGTGTGGAATATCTTGGAATTCTTGAAAAGATAGGCCATTGAGGAGGATCTAAGAATAAGAGAAAATATTCTAGATGAAAGATTCCCTGTATGTTCTTTAGAAGAGAAAACATTATTGTTAGATTTGGTAAAGCTGCACCTTAGAACAAAGTTGAGAACAATGCACACAATGGATAAGAACTATGATTTTGTAGCTAAAGAGACAGAGAAAGCTTTTGAGAAAGCCTTTCTGGATAGGCACATGTACCCACCTACTACACCCGGCCCACAACTCAAGTGCCCTCTAAGGAAGCCAAGGAGTCAGAGACCACCAATGTACGAGTAATAGGTCCTCAGGATTTGACACCTACAGAGGCAGTGAAGTCTGTGCCCATGACTGAGACATGAAAAGATGACACAATCTTTATTGATAATGTAGAGATAGCAATGGTGGCCACAGACAAAGACTTGTATAAATTTGAGGAAGCCTTTGTGAGCACACAAGAAGTTAAAATTCTATGTGGTGACAATTCACCTAAGCTACAAGAAGAAGTGTTAATAGAGGATCTAATAGGTGAAGAAAAAGAAAAGGTAGAAGAGGAGAAAGGGAAAGACTGTGAACCAACATATGAGCCATCTATTGAAATGCCTATAAAGATAAAGATAGAAGTGATGGACAACACTCCTATCACTCTCATACCCTTAGCATCATTGTTGTTAAGTTTGACACCAGACACCACAAGCTTGGACTCTTGGGGAGAAGAAAACCTGATTAAGATCAGTGTCCTTGCTATGGAGAAAGCAAAAGAGAAGCAAGTGATGAGGAACCCTCTATTTGTTGAATCAGTCAAAATTCTGAACAAATTGCTACCTTCAGACAAGAAAGTGTCTAAGGTTCATCTAGTTGATGATGTCAGTACCATATTGAAAAACTTCAAAGCAAACTTTTCTAGCTTGGAAGAATTTGCATCCCAAGTTGCAGAAGAAAAATATATGAAGAAGAGATTGAGTGAACTAGTTGGAAATTTTTCACTTGACCTCAGTTCATTGAAGGTTGGTCAAGCATCCTTGAAGGAGTTTTCAACTAAGGGAAGTAAGATCATAGCTGATTGTATGAACCAGGATAAGCTAACTGTCGATCACTACAAGAAAATTCAGGAAGCAGAAGCAATGATAGACCAAATAAGGAGATCAATGGAAGATCCCTCCACCAATGTGAACATGTGTAACAATGTGTACCAAAGGAAAATAGACAAAATAGAAAAGGCTAAGAAAAAGATGTCTAAGATAAGGGCAAGGAAAACACATCTCAGGAATGCTCTTTCACCCTCTCTAGATGTACTTAATCAGAACATCAAGGAGATCGATGCCACTATGGTGACATATGATCAAGGTCTGAGTAAAGACTTGGAAAAGATGGAGAAGTTGACATATGCCTTATGCACCCATCTACAGACTATTAATGCACTGATAGCATTTTGGAAACAAGAGATCTAGAACTTGCAGATTGTTTATCTGGATGTACTTTCTTTGTAAGTACTTGTAGATACACTTTTTTTAGCACCTTTTTCATTACTGTCAAAGGGGGAGTATTGTATGTAAAATATGGAGTATTATATATGATGTAAAGAAGAAGTGTAGTACAGAGTATAAGGGAGATATAAGTTAGAGTATATATTAAAGAATTTTGTATAAGGGTACAGTTAGTAACTTCGCCATATTCCTTTGTTGCCATTAATGACAAAGGGGGAGATTGTTGGCAAGTTGACTATACTGTTGTATATGACTAGATATAATTTTTTCATTATGGCAACAAAGTCATATAGAGTTTTGCAGTCAATGCACATTATCATAAGGTCAGAATATGGCTAAGTATAGAAGATTGGATAGTTGGCAGAGCACCAAAAGATCAGAGCATCAGCGCACATGTGTATGACCGAGTTATGGTACGTGTGTATTCATGCTAAGTCTAAGAGTGCATGATCAGATGAGACAATATGATGAAGATACAATTAGTTGAAGTGGCACAGTCAATGAATGCCAGAACAAAACAGAGTATGCAGCTGACTGTTAGTAATTTGATTAGCGGTTATATTAATGTTTTGTAAAGGCTATGAACCTATTGTAATTAGGTTTTAGACATGTAAACATCTTTGTTTTTAAACACGCTTGAGTCAATTCACTTGGAAGCGTTGTATGTAATCGATTATAGGATGACCTAGTTAATTGTTTTGTTAGCGCATATAAATATAAGATGCACCTTTGTAATAAAGGATGGAAGTGGATATAGAGATAAGATAAGAAAAGAAAATACATGAGAAGTGAAGATAGAATAAGTTAGAGCTTTACAAGGGGCTAAAGCATCAGCGCACAAAAGGAACTGATCAGACAAGAAGTGTCACAACACCAGTTCATACAAGAGATATAGTGTGTATCTGAGATCAAAAGGTTGTAACCTTCACCACTTGAGTAGTGAGCTCTAGGATAGTGTGTCCCCACCCCTAATAGGGTAATTGTAAAAGACTCCTAACAGGGTTCGACCTTTGACCAGGTCACTGTACTAAAAGCATTGTAAAGAAAAACTCCTAACAGGGTTGTAGATCTTCTAACAAGGATCATAAAACACTAGTGCAGTTCTTAGTGGGTGTCAATTCCCACCGGGGATTTTACCTATTTGGGTTTCCCCGTAATCATATTGGTGTTATGTGTTGTGATTGTTTATCTTATTTACATTGATGTTTATTTCAGTACTTAAGCAATCAAGTTAAGTTTTAAGAGTAAAGTAAAAAGAATAAGATATAGTGAACACTAATTCACCCCCCCCCCCTCTCAGTGTTCCCATTCCTAACAATGTGACCTTCTTGGCTTGGACTGGGTGTTGTCTATCGATATTGTCTTGATGTTGAAGAAGGCTTTATCCTTGTTCTTTTCTTTCCTTAATATGTCAAAATAGTATGTATTTTTTCCATCTTAAGGAGGGGGGCATATATACGACCTACCTTGTTCTATATTATGCATTTTTGTTCTAACCTTTTGTTTTGTAGCATGCTAAATCCTTAGAAGGTAATGCACATAAGTTGCTAAATCTTGAAGAGACACACATTTCCAATTTTAAATATGCTAAATCCTTGGAAGATAATGCACATAAGTTGCTAAATCCTGAAGAGATACATATTTTACAAATGTATTCTATGGTGATATGAGGATATGGATCCATAGGTACTTCATAAAAGCCATCAGAAGATGCACTATATACATGAAAAAAGCCACTAGAAGGTGCACAACTTTATGGGGTGACTATCAAGTGTTTTCTTGGTGGGCCATCCTATCCTTTTTGTGGTTCACAGTGAGATACACACATCTTACTGGGCAAGCTAGCCACTCCTCTCTTCACTTCTCTCTTTTTTCTAGTGATGTCTCTCTTATTGCAATCTTGGAGTTGAAAAAGAATCGAGTCCCTGGGGGCTTTAGGATTCCTTTGTCCCTTTGATTCCAATAAGATTATCTTTTTCTTTGTGATCTCCTTTACCAAGAGTTTGCATCGAGTCCATACTCTTGCTAAAGTGGGAGCTTAATGTATTGTCTTAAAATGGAAGCATTTCCATGTTAAGAACATTTAGCTCTCTAAGTAAGTGGTTTGGGGTCATGGCAAATGCCTTGAATGGGTATTTGACTTGGATCTGGATTTTTCCCCTGTTCTACCCCATTTTCCTCTTCTTCCCGACATAATTATGGCATCCTGAATTACAAACCTGAGATTCTTGACCTTAGGGTCAAGGTCAACCTCTTAGGTCAAGGTCAACCTTGACTTTGACCTAGGTCAAAGTTGATCTAGACCTTGACCCTAGGGTTTGAGATCCTTGGGGTTAGGATCTAGTTTCAGGGTTTCATCAAAATCGTATCTTTTCCCTCTTTGGGGCCACTATTTCTTGGGTTAAGTGTTAGATTCTCAAATTAATATTTGAGGTGGACCTTTCTCGAGATTTGTATAGGATTCCTAATTTATTATTTGAGATTATCCTTTCTCAAATTTTTTTCCTAATGCTCAAATTAACTTTTGGGGTTGGCCTTACCTCAAATTTTGTGACAAGGTTCTTAAACAATTATTTTTATCTCTATCTTAAGGGTGGACCCCTTCTAAATTTTTGTGTCAAGACTTTAATTTAATTTATTCTCCATGGGCACCTCTCTAGAGTTTTTTTCCATGGACCCTTAATTATTGTTTTCTATGTGGCCTCTCTAGAAGTTTGTGCCCTAGATCACTATAAAAGGGAGCCTCCTCCTCTCATTTTCTCCATATCTCATCTTCATAATCTCTCAAGCACTCAAGAAAGCAAGAAGGAGAAGGAAAGAATTCAAGAATTCATTCATATTCAAGCATTCAAGCTTTCAAGATCCAATTCATCAAGGAGATCAATTGTTAGCCATTGAAGGATTCAATCTCTATGGAGCCCTCTTGTTGAGTATTTCTCCATTCATCCATTCAAGCCTCTTCCTATTCCAAGATCCATTCAAGATTGGTGTTGAAGATCTAAAGACAATTGATTTGAGACATCCTACATCCAATTCTATATTCATTTGGAGCATCCATAATTGTAGATTCAAGGATTCAAATCCTCCACAAGGGTTTTCAACATAAGCAAGGTGAATTGTTCCATTTACTTTGTTTATCTCTGCAATTTCAATTCAATTTCAAGGTTAATTCCTAAAGTGGGGTTTGACTGAGGCAAACCCCTCCCCCAAAAAAAAACAAACCATTTTTCTTGTAGGTACAGGTGTGGAACGGTGAATATTAGTGCAGATTTGGATACCCTTTTCGTCAAACTTTCAGGCTCTGTGAACCAAATTTCTGTCAGAGCAGTGTAGGTCAAGGTCGACATTGTCTACCTAGGTCAATGACGACCTTGCTCAAAAAAGAAAAAGATTTTTGGGTTTTGTAGATCTCGTAGTTTCGGCTTTTAAATGCAAAAATTAACAGTTTATGAGACCGTCTGACAGGGTTTTCGGCTGATTCTTTTTCGGAGGTAAGTACCTTTACTTCTTCATTTCAACATTAGCATTTCTAGATTTACATTTCATCCCCTTAGAATTCATATGTATGTGTAAAATATTGATTTTGGGGTCTTTTTTATGTGCAAACCATTGTTCTAGGATCTCATCCATATTTTATACGTTACAATTCTATGAAAAGAAATATGAATCTAATCTAATACGCAAGTGCAAGAGTAATCTAAATGGATTGCCATGGATGCATGAGAGAAGAAGACAAGAAAAGAGAAGTTGCAATGTTCAAGCTCAAATGATCAAACTCTCCTCCAAAATCACTCTCCAAACCTGCAGCATAAAAATACCTAAAATCTTCGATCCTTTTGAAATGAGAAGGAGAGGGCTCCTTTTAAAGAGCAATGAATGGTAGAGATTAAGAGGCAAAATCCAAGGGTGGAGAAAAATTCTCATTTTGACTTTGGTGCACAAGATTCTCAAGAGGCAAAATCAATGGACATAGTTAAGAGGCAAAAAGATGTGTGGAAGAGATTAAGAGGTAAAAGGAGATTCCAATCATCTTGGAAAGTGTGCATTCAATGTGTAGAGAAAAAGGGAACTTTTTCTTTCTTTATTTGTTTGTTTTATTTCCTTTTTCATCACAAAAAAAGATGTAAGTGGGGACTTTATTTAAAAGTGGGATTTTCTTTTAATAAGATTATTTTATTTAATTAAAAGGGAAATTTTTCTTTTAATTAAATAAGGCTTAGGATAAGATGATCAACCCTTAGGAGATATTGAAATAATTAAATTAATTATGATTTGATCAAGGAAATTGATTTGAATTGAAAATATTGCAAGGTATTGATTCAGGAAATTGATAAATTGATGAATGGGGGCCCAAAGCCTAGTGACCATTTTAGGGTGCATACATTTGCCCCTCTTTGACCAATGTGTGATCTTTATGGGAACACATGTAGTCAAAGAATGGAGTTGAAATGTGAGATCTATTTGGGATCACAAAACAACCCAAATGTGTGATCGACAGACATGAACACATGAGGACAAAGATAAGATGATTTAAAAAGACAAGGTCGACACCCCTATAAATAGGTAATTGTCATGTCTCAGGTAAGAATATCAATCAAGGTTGCCCCAAGTGAAGAAATTGAAAAGATTGATAAAGCTGAATCAAGGATTGAAGTTTGATAGGTACTACCCCCTCATTATTGAAATCAAAATGAGATAGAGGAGAAATAAGAAATTGATAAATTTGATCAAATTGAACTAAAGATAAGGTTCTTAATGTAAGATGAAAGATATAAGGATCATAGAACCAAGGTAGATCATCAAGCATGAAATATTAAGCCCCAAGGTTGAATTAGAAGAAAAGAAGTGGGGTGAAAGTGAATGGAAGATAGAAGTTTGGAAGAGATGGAAATAAATGGAGAGAAGGAAGAGAATTTGACTTAAGAAAGATAATGCCCCAAAATCAAGCAACTGTTTAAGATAACAATTTTTAATTGAGATCATGAAAGAAGATAAGGAAATGAAGATCAAGACGCGACCACAGTTGATTAAAAGTCCAACAGAAAGATGAAGGAAACCCTCTCAAACTCCTAATGCAGCCTAAAAATGCAAATTAACATGAAGTCTAACAATGCAAGTTACATGAAAATGCAAAGGTGTACTTGCAATAGAGCAACTGTAACATAGGATTTGTTTGTTCACCATTCATTAAAGAATGTTAAGGAACTTATTTTCATCATTGGGCCATTATTAACGAACATTAGAAAATTACACAATCATCACTAGTCACAATCGCAACTATGAAGATATGAATGTGATTTATATCAGATTAGATTGTGGAAAGATTCTAACATAATCATCAAAGACATAAAGGTTAAGATGAATTCGATGTTAGCTTACCCAATTTAATGTAGTAAAACCACGCTCGCATCAAGACATAGATGTTGGGATGACCATAAGAATGGTTGTGCAAAAATAGTCAAGGATGATACCTCAAACCTCCTAAGTGTTTTAAGGGGACAACAAGAGACACTCCAGAGTTTCAAGATCACACCCACAAGCAGAAAGAAAATAAAAACATGCCCCATGTCCCAAGTCCTCTAGTTATGCATACCGGAGAGACTTATTAGACAAGGAAAATCAATGAAAATCAATAACAATCAGCACACAAAGAAAAAATCATGACATAGCTCAAGCATTAAGTGTTGTGTTTAAAAATTTAAGTGTGTTAATTGATACTGAGTTTTGAGGACAAGGATCGAATGCTTGCAAGCAGGTAAGATCATATGAAAAAACTAGGTAAGACCAAACTGATAAGTGTTGAAAAATGCTCGATGCCAGAGGTTGTGTTGAAAAACAAAATTGGGGTGGTGTTGAAAAACACCATTTGTGAGGTGTCCTAAAGACTAATGCATCCAAGAGACCAAAGCTAACACAGTTATGCCCCCTAGGCAAAGAAAAAGATCAATTCCAAACCAAGGCAATAAGGACAAGGTATGATGGAGAAAGGCTAAGTGTCGAGGATGTGCGCTAAGAAATAGGGGTGTAAAGGCCTCAAGTAGCTCCTGTTTCCAGGATTTCACCACTTGGATTTTTTTATTTTTTTTTTCAGGACTTTTTATAAATTTTTTGTATTTTTGCTACCAAGGCGCTTGTTTCCAAGTTTTCACCAAGGCACTTTTTCTATTATTTTTTTTTATATTTGTGGAATATATAATTTTTTTAGAGATACATCAAAGTGCCTATTGCTAGGTTTTCACTAAGATGATCATTTTTTCAGGACATTTTCTGATTCTTAGAATTTTGGACAATATATCATTTTTTTGGATTTTTTCAGGATCAATAAGTATGTACAAAGGATGCCCCCAGAGAGAACGGGCATCATGGATAGAACTTCTTTAGGTGCAAGACATTCATAGGATCAAGGAGCTACTCTCCCACTATTGTAGACAATAAATAAGCACCTATCCCAAAAGTTGTTGTAATGATGTAAGGTCCACACCAATTAGGTTCAATTTTTCCCTTTTGAGCTCTATGTTGTTGATTCTAGGGGTTTTCACATAGAACAAGATCTCCCACTTGGAATTCTCTAGGGTGAACCTTTTTGTTGAATACTTTGGACATGCACTTTTGATAAACCCTCATATGGTCAAATGATACTTGATGTTTCTCATCTAGAAGTTCTAACTCTTCAAGTCTCATGGCATGTTAGTCTTCATCTGTAACCAGACCTTCGAGGGAAACTCTAAGTGAAGGAATCTCAACCTCTAAAGGTAACACTGCTTCAACACCATATGTAAGGGAAAAAGGAGTAGCCCCAGTAGGAGTAAGAATAGTCATTCTATAGGCCCACAAAGCTGGATTTATCTGTAAGTTCCAATCTCTACCATTCTTACACATTGTTCTATGTAGAATTTTAAGAATGGTTTTGTTTGATGCCTCTGCTTGACCATTTTCTTGTGGGAAGTAAATGGAGGACCAATGTTGCTTAATCTTGAATTTATTACAGAGTTGTTTAAGGTCCTTATTTTTGAACTAGCCTTCATTGTCAGTGATAATCTCGGAAGGCACTCCATATCGATAGATGATATGGTTCAAAATGAATAGAGAGACTACCTTTCCTGAGGCAACATAAAGTGGGACAACTTCTACCCATTTAGTGAAATAATCAGTAGCAGTAATGATAAACTTATGTCCACCTGATGAGTTGGGATGAATCTTCCCAACAAGATCAAAGGCCCAATGCTGAAATGGCCAATGAGATATAGAAGGAATGAGCTCTTTTCCTAGAGAATGTATTAGGTTACCATGTTTTTGACACTTTTCACATGACTTCACAAAAGCTACTACATCAATCTGCATCGTAGGCCAATAGTACCCCACCCTAAGCAACCTTCGGGCCATGGAAAGACCATTGGAATGTCCCCCATAGATGCCCTCATGGATGACAACTAATGCTTGGTTAGATTCTTCCTTTTCTAAGCATCTAAGAAGTGTTCCATATAGACCCCTCCTATACAAATCACCAGAGATAAGGGAATGGCGATAGGCATTTCAGGTAATCTTTCTGCGTTTAGATCAGTTAAAGGTTTCAAGGAGAATGCCATCATGAAAGTATGAGTAAATGGCCCACCATAACATGATGACTCACGACCAACAAGGGTACAAATGACATGACTTTCTTGGGAGTCATAGATAAGGTGATGTAGCTCTTCCACCAGGAATTCAAATCTAGATTCATGTTTCTCTAACTAAAGGAGTGAAGCAAGTGTAGCCATAGCATCAGCTACTTTTTTTTCTACTCTAGGGATTTGCTGAAATGTAACAAATGTGAAGTATCATTTCAAGGAATCAACCATTTTCTTGTAAGGTACCAATTTCTCATTCTTCATTTAATATTCCTCATTGACTTGGTTAATTATCAGTTGTGAATCCCCATAGATTTGTAACTCCGTGATTCTCCATTCTATGGCCATCTTAAGTGCATTTGTTAAAGCTTCATACTCAACAATGTTGTTTGTACATGGGAACAATAACTTGTAAGACTTAGAAATCATGTACGCATGAGGAGAAACAAACAACACACTAGCTCCTGAATCGTTTTGCATAAAGGATCCATCAAAGAACATATTCCATGTTCTTTCAGTCATATACATGAGGTGTTCATCTAAGAAGTCAACTTGAATAGGTACATTATCTTGTATTGGGAAATCAGCCAATTGATATGCTATTGCTTATCCTTTGATCGCTTTACTCTTAATGTAATCTATGTCAAACAATGAAAGGATCATCATCCATTTAGCAAGTCTACCTGTGAGGGCAACCTTACCTAGTAAATAATTGAGTGGATCTATTTTTTATATGAGGTGTATTGTGTGTGCAAGCATGTAATGTCACAACTTTTGGGAAGCAAACACAACTGCAAGGCAAGCTTTCTCAATGCTAGTGTAGTTAACCTCATATGAAACAAGAGTGGGACTAATGTAGTATATTTCTCTTTCTTTCCCATGTTCATCAAGTTGAGCTAGTAATACCCCCAAGGAAGATTTTGTCATTGAAATGTATAGAATAAGTGGTTTCCCTGGGATAGGAGGCATTAAAATGGGAGGATTTGCCAAGTATTTCTTGATTTGATCTATGCTCTTTTGACAATCCTCATTCCAAACACATTTGAATCCTTTGTGTAAGTTCTTGTTGAAAGGTTGACCTCTATCTGCCAACAGTGAAATGAATCTCCTTATGGATTGAAGACATCCTTGAAGACTCCTCATTTGACTAATGTTTTTAGGAGGTGGCATATCTATGATTGCTTGGAATTTTTTAGGGTCTACCTCTATTCCTTTTGTTGAAATGATGAATCCTAGTAGTTTCCTAGAGGTGACACCAAATGCGCACTTTTTAGGATTTAACCTTAGTTGAAATTGTTCCATGCGATCTAGAATGACTTCTAAATCATCTAAGTGTGTGTCTCTTTTCTTAGACTTGGCCAAGGTTTCATCCACATAATCTTCCATGTTTTTATGTATCATATCATGAAAAATGGTTGTCATAGCTCATTGATAGGTGGCTCCTGCATTTTTTAATCCAAAAGGTATAACATTACAATAATAGGTACCCCATGCACACATGAATGCAATCTTTTCTTGATCTTCATGAGCTATATTAATCTGAATGTATCCAGAAAAACCATCCATCAAGGAATAAATATCATAACCTGTAGTCATATCCACTATCATGTCTATATTGGGAAGTGGAAAGTCATCCTTTGGGTACGCTCTATTGACATCCCTAAAATTTGTGCAAATTTGAATGGATTTGTCATGTTTGGAAACTGGTACAATGTTTGATATCCATTCAGCATAGTCAATAGCTCTTATGAATCCTGCACCAAAGAATTTCTCTAATTTTGCTTTAACTAGGAGAGCTATGTGAGGATGCATCTTTCTCAATTTATGTTTAACTGGTCTGACATCTAGAGCTATGGACAAGTGATGCATGATAAGATTAGTGTCCAACCCTGGCATATCTAAATAAGTCCATGCAAAGTTGATCTTCTTTTTCTGTAAGAACTTAGTGTAAGATTTTTTTTTTTTGTGGTGACAAGGACTAAGCCAAGCTTACTATCTCTAGGGCCTCATCTATACCTAGATTGACCATTTGTGTTGGTTCAATAAGCATTGAAGATCTATCTTGAAAGTAGCTAGGGAGACAATCAAGTACCTCATCCTTAGGTGCCTCAGAGAGGTTTTCACCTTTGGATACATCATTTCTTTTTACTTTTTTTGGTTTTGACACCGCCACACAATGGTTTTCACCATCAAAACTCTTATTCTTTTGATTTTCTTATCTTTTTATTTTGTGACTAATGTACTTGATGTCTAGCTCTGTCATGCTAGTAGTTAGTTCACTGGTGGAAGAGACTATGGGTTCAATGACATTCAAGTAATAGGCTATCTCATAATCATTTTGAAACGTTAAGAGCTTGGGTTCTTGATAGCGCTAGGACCAATCAAGGAGGTTAGGATGGAAAAGAGGTAAGTCAATGACTGGTTCAAGGTTGTGGATGTGAATGATATCATCTCTGGTGACTGAAGAGTTGGAGTCTTTCAAGTATCCTTCTAAGCTACCCAAATCAGGATTCGTCCTAACAAGTGAAGATCATCCACTAAGGAAACATGTGGATTCAAATCCTCTAATCCTACATGTGACTCATCAACTACCTCGGGTTGAGAACTATAAGTGTGGATGACATCAACATCCATGTCAACTGTAGAAGGCTTTGAGGAGTCCCATTCATACTCATATGAACTTGTTTCTAAACTTTGACTAGGATGTTTACACCATGAAGGTTTGGGACATCTTGATGTGGAAGTTCTAATTTCATCAAGGGTAATACCTTCTCTTTCCATTAAACAAGCAAGATTCTTTCATTGACATTCTCTGATAGGATCTTCTACATCTGATTCATCTTGTTCTAAGATTTCAATTATCTCATAAGTGACTAGATTATTTGAATCTCTCTAAAGGAGATTAGTGGAAGGGACCCAATCTTCACACATATCTTTCTGATTTTTCAAATTAGGTATGTATTCTGGTTCATCTTCACTAT
The DNA here is from genome assembly GCA_027943335.1 of Chamaecyparis obtusa. Classification (NCBI taxonomy): domain Eukaryota; kingdom Viridiplantae; phylum Streptophyta; class Pinopsida; order Cupressales; family Cupressaceae; genus Chamaecyparis; species Chamaecyparis obtusa. Next base: position 245,529 of record BSBK01007222.1, on the reverse strand, counting down.
CTGACTCATCAAGGATAAGAGCAGTGTTCTTGTTGTGATTCACAAATCCTAGGCCAACTGTCTTCTTAGACTTGCATCCAAAAAGATCATGATCAAGGGGTTCAGCTCTAGCATCCAATCTATGACTAAGAGGGCCATGTCTAGGATAGCCCATCTATTTGACAAAAGTATACCCTCTTCCATAAGCCTTAGGAGAGGGAGAGGAGTTCTCATTGTGCATGTATTTCTCTTCTCTATAAATCCATTCTTTAACATCCATCTCTTCTTTCTCATCTTGAATAGGCACTGAGGACTCTATAAACGTACCAAATAAAGTCATAGTTGAAGAGGAGGGCCTCATTTCTTGTGAAGGATTTCCATAAGATCTAGGTGAAACTAGTAGTGCTGTGAGGGACCTGATTTGATACCGTCCCATGCCAAGGTCTGCTGACTTGAACTTTTCTTTGCATTTAGCTAAGGTTGCATTGAAGTATTTTGCTTCTCTATTGAGGGGAATATGAGCACTCGCTGAAACTGAGTTAACAAATAAAGTGTTATCCCCCGGTATAAAAATCTCTACTCCATTGTAAGGGAACTTAACACACTGATGATAGGTAGATGATACTGCTTGCATATCATGAATCCATTGTCTACCAAGTAAGATATTGTACGCAAGGGGGCCAACATCAACTATTTGGATAAAATATCTTTTTCAACAGGGCGAATCCTAACAGGAAGGATGGCTAACCCCTTGGAACTTCTTTCCACCTCATCATAGGCTTTGAGAGTGATATTTTTTCTAGTATCTATGACTTGTTCTGAATAACCCAATGTCTTCAAAAGACTTAAGGAACAAATATTAAGCCCAACACCCCATCTATCAACATGTGCCTAACATGGGTTTTGTGGATCATGACCTCAATATGAAGAGTGAGATTGTGTGGGTGGCTCAAATATTTATCATCATCCTCCGAAAAGGTAAGGTAATGAGGGCTAGCAATATGGTTAACCATGTTATGGAATTGATCAATGTCTAAGTTTTTGGGGACATTCATCGAGTGCAAATCATCTTCAAGGACTTTCTTGTGTCTCAGAGACAACTCTAAGAGCTCAAAGATCAAAATATGAGTTGGGTTTCTTTGCAATTGATCGAAAAGACTATAGCTCAACTTAGGATTGACTACTGGTTTTGGGGTGACATTCTTGGATGCCACTTGCTTTGGTTTACTTGGTTGACTTGAACTGGGTCCTCTAATGACAACAAGACCTTGACTTCATGTGATAGCATTGAAAGTTTGGGATGACATTCTAGAGTTAGGACCCCTTAGCACCAAGACAAGCTCTTCATCAAAGATAGGAGGAGAGTCCATGTCTAGATCATAACCATAGGGATCTTTATTCCTCATCATGTTGACATTCTCTTATACAACTTCAAGCATGTTGACAACATTTTCTGCAGTTGTGTAAGTGTAATTGACCTCATCCTTGCCATTCTTAGGTTTAGAGGTTTCCCCCTTCTCATACTTGGGAAAAGGTTCTTTGAATGCCTTATGATTGACGTTGGTGTTCAATCCATCTACCTTAACTTTTCCACTCTCAATGAGATCTTGGATGATATGTTTGAGTTTCCAGCAATTTTCAATATCATGTCCAATGCCATTATGAAACTTGCAAAAAGCTTTCTCATCCCACCAATGTGGCTTAACATCAAGTATATAATGCTTTGCGGGATCTTGAGGATGCACAAGGTTGTTTGCAATGAGTGTTTTCAAGACATCCTCATATGAATCTCCAAGTTTTGAAAACTAACATCTCTCTTTCTTAGGCTTATCTTGGTATCTTGGCTTGCTCTCTTGTTGATGAGATGAATTGAGTTTCATGGATTGAACATCACTGGACAAGTGTAGAACAACTTGATCTGTGGGTTTGGAGGAGTCTACAACTCCATCATTGAACACTTGTTTGTTCCTATTCCAATGTGAGTTTTTTCCTTTATCCTTGTTGGGGTTGTTTTTATTTTGACCATTGTTGTTGTTATTTCCATGTCTGGTCAAAATTCCTTGTTCTCTCAAAACATCCCCAATCCTACATGCAATTTCAACCATGGTGTCAAAGGAATCAAAAACCATCTTCCTAACTTCATACCACATTTCAGGAACCAATTTGTTAACAAGGATGTCAATCTTCTCATTTTCAAGGATGGTCCTAGGGTAGTGAGAGCATTGTCATCTCCACCTTTGCAAGAAAGTAACAAAGGACTCCCCTTGATTTTTCTTTAAGTTGCATAAGTCCAACATGGTGATAGATCTTGAAAGGTTGTATGCAAAGTGTTGGACAAATCTATGGACTAGCTCTTTGAAAGTCTTAATGGGGGGAGTTATGTTGGTGAACCATTCCATCACTTGACCCTTAAGGCTCCTTGGGAACAATCTCATGAGGTACGAGTCATCTTGATGGAACTCAAAACTCAAGATATAGAATTGACGCACGTGATCATGTGGATCTCCATTCCCATCATACTTGTCATATTGAGGGATCTCAACCTTTCTAGGAAATTCTTTCATGCTCAAACTCTTGTCAAAAGGATTAGGACAAATTGAATCAAGTGAGAATGAACTCTTGGGTTGCCAACATATTTTCCGTCATACTCTTGAGTTGTTTGATCTCCTCTTCTTGAGATGGACCTTGTTTCTTAATCTTCTTGTCCACATCAAAGTTGTAGGGGACTCTAGCACCCTTGTTGATTAAACTCTCTAGGAACTTGTCTTTGTTTTTCTCTAAGTATCTCTCCACATATTGCTGGAAGAGTGGTTCTTTTTGTATCTTCATGAAGTCTTGGGTGTTGAGGTCAAAACTCGAACTACTACCCCCATATTGTGAACCATGGTGAGCATGTTGTGAAGGTTGTCTTGAGTTCTTAGGAGGTGTTCGCCTCCTATTATGATCATGTGGTGAAGCCCTTCTTCCTCTAGGGCTAGGAGATCATGAAGGTGTTCTTGAACATCTTCCACTTCTTGGAGTTTTAGGAGGGGTGGATGGAGGAGAGTTATTTCCACCACCAACACACATGTTGTTAAATTGATCATTAAGTTGTTGAGCCAAGAGTCTATCTTGCTCTTCTTGGGAGGTTCTCCTTTCTATCTCCAACAAAGCTTGTCTTTCCAACTCTAGGAGTCTAAATTTCTCTTCCTTTTCAGCTTGTTCATCTAGGAAGGCTTTCTTTTCCTGCTCAATTCTCTTAAGTCTTTCACTCATGTATCTTGAAGGTTCTTTGAGCGGTGAACTTGGTCTTGAATGTCTAAACAAGTCGTTGGTGTATGCTACATTCACATGAGTGTCATAAGGTTTATCATATTGGTTTTCATGTTGTGATTTCTCTTCTTGATAGGCTTGCCTCTTATCCCTTTCAGTCCTTTGGTGTGCATCCAAATATCTAGTTGAGAGAAGGGATGAGACTGGTCGATTTTCATGAGAGGAATTGCAAAAAAAAATGGTATCTCTATGTCTTTCAAATATATCATCAAGGCTTTTATCCATTTCTTCCCTCTATTGTAGAGTCATTATGTAACTCATATCTATATCCAAGAGAGAAGATGCTAAGGTTGTACTCAACTCACTAAGATTACTCTTGGGATCAAACCAAACTTTTGAGTTGTTCTTGGGTGATTGATCAAATACAAGTTCATTTCCCTTACATTTTTGGTGAGTTTTCACTAAGGGTAATTGGTTAAAGACTACTTAAGGTCGCTTTCCTTGATTTAATTGATATCTTGTTGTAACTGACATGAAAGAAAAGGTACTAGGTGATAAGATGACCCTAAGAAATGTTGGTACCAAACCTGGATAGTAAAAGCACTCACTTGTCCAAAAGAGAGGTGATAAGTTAGAATTTTGCAAGAGGCATAAACCAACACTGCCACAGAGGTACCCAATGAATGGGTGAATACCCTAACACATATGGCTTAGGAGGATGATTTACCCAAGTTATATTGATTGAATTTGAATTTTGTATGGAAGTGAATGGACAAGAGATTACTAAAACTCTCTAAGCATGTTATCAAAGGATCAAAAGGTTTATCTTCTCAACAAGGACGGTTTCTAGCTCACCGATTCCAAACAAGGTCACTTGTGAAATCAAAGATTACTAGTTCAAGAGGTCAAAACGCAAGAATCCAAAGTGCAAACAGGCTTCTAATAGTGGGGTAAGTGATCCGATTAGACCTAGATCAACCGAGGAAGACTGGGAATGACAGGACAATGAATCAGGCAAGTTGATGGTTTCAGGAAGACCCTAAATAGGAACCAAATCAGGAAAAAAGATAACCAACAGACATAAAATAGCTCTCTATTTTGACAAACTATGGAATATTTTCACGTGAGAAAGTGCAGTCCCACGCGAAGAAATGATAGGCTCACGCGAGGGAGTGCTGAATCAGACTAAAAGAAATTGACAAGGATCTATGACAAGACTGTAGCGAAACTTCACTCTAGGATATGAAATCCCACATGAGAAAGTGCACAGTCCACGTGAGAAAACTAAAAGTTCACGTGAGAAAGTACATAGAACCAGGTGAAAAAACATAATCAAACCGCTTGACAACAAGTTGTAAACTCAGGAACTTAGATTTTGTTCATTTTAATTAACCAAATAGATGCATTAACAAATTTTTATCATTGATCAGGCACACAAGACAACAATTAGGGAATTCAAGAAAACAATTATCTTCAAATAATGAGCAAGGGAAAAAGAAACCTTGCGCATGCACATGAATAGTGACATAGTATTCTACTCCCTAAAGATTCTACTTGAGTATGTTCTCAAAATGTTTTTCAGTCATGCACATAGTCCTAGAAAAGAAAAAATTGGTTGCACTATGGTTCGTAGTAATGGTTAACTCTATAACTCTTGCAATCTCAAGTGGGCAAACTCCAATCCAGATGCACCGGAGTTTTGACACATTTTGAGAATTTAATCAATCAGAGATGCTGAGGAGATTTGACAGCCCAACAAGAAACTACACCTGTGGAGATTTCTTCCACAAAGACATTTATATAGCGGTTGTTGCTACCATGGAAAGAATGGCTAATACTTCTTGAGGTTCCGTCCATGTGGTTTACCCAATAAAGGGAGTGTCCACTATAGTTAACCCTCTCTAACAAGGAAGACTCACAATATGGACTACATGGGGACTTAGCTCAGATTCAAGGGTTCTGAGTTTTTGATGTGCCCAAAAGGGAACAGAACATAATCTTCTAGCCTCTTCACCTCACCCAAACATAGCAAGCAAATTAATTGACAAGCTAAGTTGCAATCACCTCACCAAGGTTTGTATGCCAACAACAATGACTACTGATCTCTCTAAGTGGGACCAAGAGAAAATGTACCATCAAAAGTTGAAGACTAAGCTAAGGTTTATATGCCAACAACAATGACTACTAATCTCTCTAAATGGGACCAAGAGAGAACATATCACCAAAGATTGAAGAATAAACAAAGGTTTATATGCCAACAACAAAGACTACCGATCTCTCTAAATGAGATGAAGAGAGAATGTACCATCAAATGTTGAAGACCAAACCAAGTAAGACCATGAGATGATAACAAGTCCTTCCCTACCTACAAGGGGTTCTATCGTCAAGAAGAGTGTCGCATGTAAAACAAGCAAATGAAGCCCACTCTCTCAAGAACACCACAAATAGTGTTCATAAGGCCTAATTACTATGTGAAACATATATGCAAGAAAAAAAATTTAGATTCATTGTTTCCTTTAGAGAAGAATTGAAGTGTGATCTATGAAAGCAAGAAACACTCAAGCCACACACATGAGAGGTTCATTTTATTTCCAAAATCCAAATGTTATAGAGATGCAACAAAATACCTCAAATCCAAAGCAACGCAATCCACTACTATGCTACCTCAGATAACAGAATCAGGGAAATAATCACAACAACCATTAAATGTCAGAAAAATAGCAAGCAAAAAGTACAAATTTGCAAATTTTAGGTCCCTGATGTCAGAATTTCGTGCGAGGAGAAACCCAGACCTGCGCGAGAAAGTACATAGACCCACACGAGAAAATGCCTTTGTCATGCAAGGAAGTACTGATGCAAGCACAACTTCACACGATACATCAAGAAATTTCATGCGAGGATCCGTACTAGAGAATACGAAAGTACAAACAACGAATAAAAATTGGCAAAAAAATAAAATAAAATAAAATGAGGCCAGAAATTAAATATTCTACCCCACGGTGGGTGCCAAAAAATGTGTGCTAAAATGTTGACACACTTCTATAAGTCATTATATTCAAGATTTCTCAAGAATGAGGTCTCAAATGGAGACTCATAGCTCTCTATTCATGGAGTGCAAGGGTTTGTAAAGGAGGCCCTCAATTTAGACCTAGTTTGTGCCCATGCAAGTACACCATAAAATGAGAGATTCAAAGAGGAAAAAAAAGAATGCTAGTCTCCATGATCATCAAGTATGCATGCAAATGAAAATGGAAGCTATCCTATATGATCACAATGCATGAAAGCAAACTAATCTATGAAAGGAAATGCTTATGTAAAATTATTCTATGAAAGGAAATATGAATCTAATTTAATATGCAAGTGCAAGAGTAATGTAAATGGATTGCCATGGATGCATGAGAGAAGAAGACAAGACAAAAGAAGTTGCAATGTTCAAGCTCAAATGCTCAAACTCTCCTCCAAATTTGCTCTCCAAACCTGTAGCATAACAATACCTAAAATCTTTGATCCTTTTGAAATGAGAAGGAGAGGGCTCCTTTTAAAAAGCAATGAATGGTAGAGATTAAGAGGCAAAATCCAAGGGTGGAGAAAAATTCTCATTTTGACTTTGGTGCACAAGATTCTCAAAAGGCAAAATCAATGGACATAGTTAAGAGGCAAAAAGATGTGTGGAAAAGATTAAGAGGTAAAAGGAGATTCCACTCATCTTGGAAAGTATGCATTCAATGTGTGGAGAAAAAGGGAATTATTTATTTATTTATTTATTCATTCTATTTCATTTTTTATCACAAAAAGAGATTTAAATGGGGACTTTATTTAAAAGAGGGATTTTATTTTAATAAGATTATTTTACTTAATCAAAAAGGAAGTTTTTATTTTAATTAAATAAGGCTTAGGATAAGAAGATCAACCCTTTATAAATATTGAAATAATTGAATTAATTATGATTTGATCAAGGAAATTGATTTGAATTGAAAATATTGCAAGACATTGATTCAGAAAATTGATAAATTGATGAATGGGGGTCCAAAGTCTAGGCAACCATTTTAGGGTGCATACAAGAACAAAGGGAATCTGAGAACTAAAAAGATCAAATCCACAGGGAGAGTTTGCACTTGTAATGTTATGTTTTGTAGTGATTAAACATATTAAATTTGAGCTTACCGAGCTACATCATTTACTTACATAGTTGTAAAATACATGTTTGGTATGCGTATAGCATATTTTCATATTGCTTATGTTTCTATCAATGCCAAAGAGAGAGATTGATGAACTACAACTGATTGAATACATGAATGAATTGAAGGAATAGTGATTAGAGATCACCAAGTACTAAAATGATATGTAAGATGATTAAATCAGTCAATACGTTATCATTGATGTCAAATAGTCTTGACAGTACTTATCATGTTAGTTACAAACATCTAAACATTTGTTGAAGGAAGAAAAGACGAAGAAATGAGATATCTACATGGAGAAAAGATGGATATGACAGATAAGGAAAAGGAAAACATTGGGTAACTTATTGATGAGTCTATGGCTTTATATTGTTGACTTCACTAGTACAAAAACAATAATATATGACCAAATAAACTACCAAAAATTGTAGATAAATGAACAAATTTGGTCACGTGACCAATGGTAGTTTATTGCCGGTCATTTATCTCGTGACCAAATTTATGACTAAACTATTTTAGTCATTTATTTGGTCATTATTTTGATCATATATTTAGTCATTTATTTGGTCGTTTATTTGGTCATTTGGTAGTTTATTTGTTCATTTATTTGGTCATTTATTTAGTCATTTCTTTGGTCATTTATTTAGTCATTTATTTGGTCATTTATTTGGTCATTTATTTAATCATTTATTTGGTCATTTATTTAATAATTTATTTGGTCATTTATTTGGTCATATATTTAGTCATTAATTTAGTCATATATTTAGTCATATTAAGGCACGATGGAATCAAACCATCATCCTCCTACTTGTAAAGTAGGTGCTCTTCCATTGAACTAGTACCCTTTAAAGAATAATCATACCATATATAGTAGTACTTTCCACTAAACATGATTTCAAGTTTTTCCATCTATAGTTCAAGGGTAGCAAAACTTAAGGGGAGGATGACTAGTGATACTTTAAACTCAATGGTGAACTTATTCAATGTGCAATATATGAGGACAAGTAAAAGATACAGAAGAAGGGAAAATGGCCACCATTATAGTAATGATTAAATAGCGAGTCAATGCCTTGAATAAAAAAATAGGTTGAAGATGGTGATATATAGTCTGTGATATTAAAAGATGCTTAGAAGTAGTGTTGTGAGATGATGACAAAACCATGGAGATAACAACAAGAGACACAATGTGTCAAAGTTCCTACCAATAGTTAAAGAAAAAGGAAAGTAGAGATATATAGGTGGAAAGGGAAATAAAGAATAAGAGGTGATATGGAGAGAGAATTAAAAGTGGTATAAAGATATCTAATTATATATAGAGAGGGGGAGATGAGAGAATGAGAATGAGAGAAATAAATAGAAGATAGATATAGAAAGTAATTTATAGAGACCATACATATATAATGATATAGTTAGAATCAATTGTGGGAATCTCTTTAATTTTTTATGTTAATGCACTAATAATGTGTTGTTGAAACTCTGCTATGATCTTTACGATCTTGGGCTATTTTTTTAAAAGAATAACACTCTTATTTTATTGCTTTTTAATATAAAAAACAAAGATATTGTGCCCATCTAATTAAAAAAAATCTGAATTATTTCTTTAGCGAATGTGCATATTTAGCTAGAGATTATAGGAATGTACATGTGAACCCAATAAATGGTAAGAAGTAATTGTGGATCTATATGTTCTTGATTCTTTTACTTTTTTCATAAACATCTAGTAGGGAATTTGCATCCACTACATTCAACAAGAGAAATGTTATATACTTTGTGTACCCTATTGCAATGTCTTTGATTGATGATGTCCTATGACTGGTCCCTCTAGATGTCCACCCTTCTTTAATTTTTTTAATTATTTTAAAACTAATTTAAAATTTAAAAAGACAGTTTTGATATATCAGACCATGTCTAAAAAAATATAAAATTCAACCATCTCAACGACTCCCTTCAACTATAACATTTTATCTTAGTAAATAACAAAAATTCTTTTCATTTTGTTTAGAAGAGTACATGAAAGTTTGAAGTTAAAATATTTACCAACCATAAAGCACCAAAGAAGAATAATGACTAAATAGATTGATGAAAATTTTTCCATGGCTATTAAAGAGAAATTCTAGAATCATTATGTATGCAAATTAGATGTCTACTAACTAGAGATGATAAATTAACTATTTAAAGCCAATAAATCAATCTAATGCAACACAATGAACAATACAAAGTAACTATAAAATGATGAAACTAAATTATTTACCTTCACCTACCATGCAGCTTGTCTCCATTGTTCTCCTAACCTTGATTTCTTGTAGAGGTTGAGCTCTCAGATTTCCAAATGAAGCTTCTCCCAAGATGCTACCAAAGTGTGGAGATTTTATGAAATGAGTGCACAATAGTTTATGCAATCTAATGGATGGAATGCAAATAAAATGATGATAATATGGATTGATTGCTCTTAGAATGCTTGGATGCTTGGATACTTGATTACTTGATTGCTTGAATGTCTATTATAAAAATACCTATTAGCTCACAAAGGGGAAATGTGGCTCTTTTTATAGAGTTTTGGAGGATCTAGGCCTAGGTGGCACAATCCTACAGTTGAGAATGAAAGGTGGAAGATCCTAAGGCTAGGATTGACTTGGTTGAAGGAGTTGAGAGAAAGGGGGATGTAGTTGGAATGTGAGAGGAAGAATAGGGATGATGTTCCTCTCACATTGACATGGAGGAGAAGAAGGTGGAAGGGAAAGACACATGTCAAGTGTCTCACAAAGACCAAAGAGAGAAAGAAGGAGAGACATTTTCCTCATGAGGACTCTTTGCACAAGTGTCATATGAGTCACCTTTGACCCTTAGAGGTGGCTTGAGAAGCCCCTTAGGAATAGGGAATGTCTCTTGACTTGGTTGTTGAGAGGACATGTGGTCATGAGACTAAGTCCTATGAGGCCACATAGCCCTTAAAAATAGGACATGTGTGGGTGAGGATAATTACTAATAAATAATTAATAATAATTATTTATTTTAGCCAAAGTGATGTGTCAGGTGATTAGGTAGATGAGGTGGATTAGAAAACTTAGTCATATTTAGGTGATTGTGTATTTAATTAAATCACTTTAATAAGACTAATTTAGAAGACTTAGAATAAAGGAATAGACTATAGTGAATCTACTAAATAAATTGAATAATTTATTTAATAAATAGAAGAATAATTATTAATTAAATAATAAATATTTAATTAATTTATCAAGTCAATAGTAATTAAATAATAAATATTTAATTAATTAATGAAGCCATTTTTAGGTGTATACATTTTGCCCCTCTTTGAAATAATGTGCTGGTCACATTGTTTCAAAGAAAAATCAAGCATTTTTTTTTTTTTGCCCCTGCCCCAAACAATGTCTTAGATGACCTATGCATGCCCCCTCGAGAGATTGATTGACAAAAAAAAATAAAATTTAATTTTTTATTTTGTTAGATAATCAATCTCACGAAAGAAACAGAAGAAAATATGGGTGAAAATGAGGTGAAATGGAATAAAAATGAGAAGTAGGGTCCACACACCAAGCACATAGGGTCCACAGGCTATAAATAGGGCTAAGGGGTCCACAATAGGTTCATTGTGCACTATTGTCTTGTGGAGATCAGAGCGCGAGAGAGAGAAGAGCAGAGCCCCTAGGATGTCGTTCCCACTGTCAGATCACCGCTTCAAGAGGGTCAGACGCTTCCAATGACCACCCGATTCGGGTGAGCCGGTAGGTGATTCGATCCTCCTTTGTGATTTCATGATTTGATGCATGTTAGGGTAGAATGTTAGCATGTTTAGGGTAGATGAAATGGTAGATTAGATTAAGAAATTTTATTGTCTTTAGGCATTGTATGAATGCGCAGTTTCGGTGCATCAATGTGCAGTAAATAGAAATGTTTGCGTAGAAAATCTGATTTCCTGCGCATGCATGGAGGTTAGCTGCACATGCGTTCTAAAGAAAAAAATAATGCTGTGCAAAGATGAATTAAAAGTGCGCATGTGTACTTTCTACACATTTGTGCAAAATTATTGCACAATTGTGCAAGAAAATTGCGCAAGCATTAAAACCTGCGCAAACATGTTAAAAAGTTGCACAAAGGTGAAGCAAGACTGCGCAAGGGTAAAAACCTGCGCAAATGAAGTAAAAGTTGTGCATGCATGTTTCAATGCTGCGCATGTGTTTTAGGTGGTAGAATATGATCAAAGTAGATAGTCAATTAGGTCAAACTTGATATCGATAAGCCGATTGGATCTATCGGTGATTGATTTTGATCGATTTGATTAAGATAAGCAACATTGTAGCATGGTTGCTAGTTAACCAGTCTTGTTGGTAAATAATTGATAAAATTATCTTGTTGAAACACATGATAAAATATGTTTGAAATTGATATGATAGGATAGATAGATTGATAGATCAGTTTATCGAAATCTGATAGGTTGATTGTTGTTGACTTGAATAGGAGGATATTATAGATACTCTGATGTCACGGGAGAGATATCCCATCACACAAAATCTGAGACTGGCACTATCAAAGACTGACAGACTGCTGATCGGAGCGTCTGGGTTGTACTACGTGATCTACACACTCGAGATTCAAGCGAATCTCAGCATGATGACAGCATTAATAGAGCGATGGCACTCGGAGATGAGTACCTTCCATCTTCCGACAGGGGAGATGACAGTCACACTAGAGGATGTATATCACATCCTCCAGCTTCCCATCATAGGTGAGCTGGTTCAGTACGATCGGCACGGTGGAGTCACAGAGTGTAGAACTATCTTCAGTGATGATGATATAGAGGATGGAGAGATTAGCCGGGAGGACATGGTTGATCTGTATGATCCTCTTCCAGTAGTGCTAGCAGGAGCGATTGGGGGATTTGTATGCCCTGATCGGAGGTCACATGGATTTGCAGTGGGATGGGGCCGCACATTACAGCAGATGATGGAGGGGACCTGATTTTCTTGGGGGGTGTGTTTATTAGCACATCTTTATCATGAAATGCATCAGGTGGTGTACCATGGGGGTGCATCTCTATCGACAGGTGTGACACTGCTCCATGTTTGGGCATGGGAGCACATTGCAGTTACGCGACCAGTGGCCATTAGATTTTGGGGCACAGGACAGCCCTACATTCATTTATATTCCTCAGTTTTCTCATAGGAAAAACTGGGCCATTTAGAGTTCTGGCAGTATACAGTGGACACTTTAGATACAGTGACATGGAGATCGTACTTAGGTTGTGAGCCGTGGGATGATGAGCGACAACTAGGTTTTTTCTTTGAGTCATGGTGGCTGATAGGGCAGATGCCCTTTATTTTGGAGAGACAATTGGTCAGCCGGGTTCTGTGCCAGTTTGGTAGAGTTCAGGGCATGCCACAGGGAGTGACAGAGCATGCTCGTACACATCAGGAGAGACGAGACTGGGGACCCATGGCATCATTCGATACGGCTCGACAGGAGTTTGTGGACATGTCATTTTAGGCATGGACCATGAGACAGATAGTGGTAGACCCTGGGATGACTACAGATCTTGAGCAGTTCTTGAGAGACTTACCTATACCACGGATTACAGATCCAACAGCTAGGCCTCCAGAGAGAGATCCTGCAGAGAGAAAACGGGGGAGACTCCAAGGGAGAGATAGATGTGGGTGAGGGAGACGAGGTGGTGGTGATGATGGAGGAGATGGAGGAGGAGATGGTGGAGATGGTGGTGGAGATGGAGGGAGAGGAGATAGGGCAGGACCACGAATGAGAGGAGGTGGAGTGAGACAGAGGGGATATATGCCTCCCCCAGCTAGACAAGGATGGAGACAACCTCTGGCACAGCCAGCACAGCCACCTGCAGGAGCTCCACTATAGGTACCAGTCACTCAAGTACAAATACCAGCTGCCCCAGTACAGGATGAGGCAGACATCTTATTGGCACAGGGCGGTGTTGTACAGGGTGGTCAGGTTCATGATGATGTACAGGATGAGCCAAATGCTGAGATGGCAGATGTATCAACACAAGATGAGCAGGCAGACATGGATATCGGGGGACAAGATCCCTATTTTTAGAGAGATGCTACTGAGGAGGAGCTAGATATTGATACACTGCTAGTCCGACTAGCAGTTACACAGGTTCAGGCAGACTGGGTGCCAGATTGAGAGGATGGATAGACAGATGAGAGTGTTGAGACATGAGTGGGATGCATCACTTGAGAGACTCAGGGAGTTGGAGATGCTACTAGATGAGCTACATCACACAGAGGAGTTGGGTTCTCATGGAGATAGCATCAGAGCCATGATACATGCCGGGAAAGAGATATCTTACTGGTGAGAGGCATACAGACAGGCAGTCCCGAGGGATCAGTAGATTAGGAGTTATAGGGAGAGCTCAGTGGCTATCAGGATGGTAGTTCATGATAGAGGGGCACCAGCTGGTGGAGAGGGTGTATCATCACACCCTCCTAGAGCACCAACAGGTTTGGGAGATCAGGGTGGATCCTCAACATCAGGGAGTTCAGCAGCACAGGGCCACATTGCATCCCGTAAACAGCAATAGATAGAGTATGGAGGCAGTGGTTCATAGATTTTGAGAGAGCATTGTATACACTATTGTACCATTATGATTCATTGTATCATTATATTTTGACTTGATGGACACTGACTATGGACACATTTTTATTGATTTATATCATTGGACATTTGGACATTTTTGTTGTTTTATGGACTTTATATGATGGATGCTATATGATTGACTCTATATATACAGTGATGTAGTTCTATCATGATTTTCTCTGATGATTTATATACATGTGCGTACTGACATATGCAGGATGTGATGATTTACTTTAATATGCATAAAATGTATGTCTTAGAATGAAAAATGATTTATATCCGATTTGATATTTTTTATGCTTAATGGTTAATAATCATATGATGGTGATATAAATGCATGTCTTAAATGAGTTTACTAATGCTATGTGATTATCAATGCAATGTTGTGATGAACAATGTGGATAATGGATAATAAATAAATGATGTAAATGACTGATATAACTGATGATTGGAAACACATATAATGGATAATAAATAAATGATGTAAAATGCATATAATGTATAATAAATGAATGATATATAATGTGTATAATGAATAATAAATGACAGTGTAATGCAAATGATATCTAATGTAATAAATGATAATGTACCTAAGATGATTGAATGTAATAACTGATAACATGATAAAAGAAAATGAGATGAAATGATAGCTATAATAAATGGTCAAATTATATACAAATGAACACTCCTAATGAAGATAACATATGTCTCTAAATGATTAAGTGCAAAATGTTAAATGCAAAAAGTCTTAATATTTTTGGTTGTCCAAATGTCCTCAACGTGAAATAACAATGTATCTAACACAAGAAGAATAGACTAAAAGAACAAATAACCTAATAAGAAAGATAACTGACAAATCTCTATAAAAGGAGCACTGATATTTAAGTTATGAACTATTTAAATGAAATGCAATATGAAATGAATGTATCTCCACAACTTTAGGTAACATCCTAGAACTTCATAATAACTGGAACTTGATTTTCATCATTGAGCTCGTTATGTTGCAAGAAAATGCAAGCATCATGGTATAATTAAACCAGGATGACCTAAGCACTTCTGGCATGGAGTTTAATATTGCAAACTTGACAAGCATCTAGGTATAATTGAACCAAGATGACCTGAGTTTCGTTTGCGTAACAAACAAGGAATATTCCCTCCTCCATCGGGGAACAAATATTTGGAGTCGAGGTATGTGCTGGCATATCACCATAAATAGCATATATAGAACAACATGATTTGGATGTTGTCAATACTATTAAATGAATGAAGGCACTTATGCACAGACACCCCAATTATTTGTTCCTTCGATTTCATGGGGAAGTATCCCACAAACAGCAACCAAAGAAAATACCATGCCCCATCATGGCTATCCTAATCAATGACATTTTAGAGTTTCAAACTCATGTCAAAAATATCATGGAATAGCATAGGAAACATGATAACAATGAAATCCAGATATGAATGCATAATTTACAACAAATCATTCTAACATGCCTGTCATGAATATACATTTCTTTTGCCAAAAAGATAGTGTATGATATAGTGACCAATTCAAGTGATGATGTATAGTCAAGATTTGATAGATAAACAGTCATGTTTCGAAGGATTCTAATTCATCATAAAGATATCATTGTGAAAGAACATTTGATTTCATTTTGCTTTGTGTAGTGAAAATCACTCCATTGTGTCCTCTAAGAGTCATGACTATCATAGATCCACTTCCTGAACTAGGTCAAGGACATGCCCCCAGCTGGGTGATGGACTGACTTATTATGGATGAAGTAAGACGCAATAAGACTAGGATGAAGACCATAACAAATGATCAAGCTATGATAGAATTTTATTATGGGTAGATACAATGGATGATGTATGAACTGGCCATTTTATTATGATATGTACATGGCGGATATGGGGACTGACTAGCTAGTTTATTGTGGATATATACAATGAACGGACACACTAGAAGAATCCTAATAGATAGAGGAGCTAACTCGATACACATGGCACCTGTTTCCAGGTTTTCACCACATGCTTTTATTGCAATTTTTGTTTGATTTTTTTATTTTTTTGTATTTTTATGATTTTTTGTATTTACAAAATATATACATAGGCCTTGCATTGAGATTTCAAGGATAGAACTTCTTGAGATGGATGCTATTAAGAGGTTCACCCAAGGGATCTCCCTCAGGTGTTGACAACTGATAAGCCCCAGAACCATAGACTGTTGTAATCACAAAAGAACCTAACCAATTGGGTTCGAACTTGCCCTTCTTTTCACGGTGCTATTGATTCTTTGGATTTTTGCGAAGGACTAAGTCACCCAATTGAAAGTCTCTAATCTTTACCTTGCTATTATACTGACGAGACATACGCTGCTGATAGACTTTCAAATGATCATAAGCTCTCTGACGGCGTTCATCCAGCAGATCTAGTTCAGTCAACCGTGCAACTCTGTAGTCTTCATCAGGAATCAAATCTTTGAGAGTGACACGTAGTGAAGGCAAGTCGACCTCGAGGGGCAGGACTACTTCAGATCCATAAACAAGGGAGTATGGGGTGGCTCCAGTAGGAGTATGGATGGAGGTACGGTAAGCCCATAAGGTTGGATTTAGTTGGATATGCCAATCACGGCCAGTGTCATTGATAGTCTTTTGTAGGATTTTAACAATAGTTTTATTTGACGCCTCAGCTTGGCTGTTTCCTTGGGGATAGTATATGGTAGAATAGTTATGGGTGATATGGAATTTTGCACACAGTTCATCCATGTCTTGATTTTGAAACTGTTTCCCATGATCAATAATGAGATACATAGGTATACCATATCTACAAATGATATAATTTAAGATAAACATGGATATTTGTTTCCCTGTGGCGGTAATTAATGGAACGGCCTCAATCCATTTAGTAAAGTATTCCGTGGCAGTGAGAATCCATTTGTGACCGTTGGAAGATGGAGGGTTGATAGCGCCCACAAGGTCGAGCCCCCACCGACTGAATGGAAAGGTAGTTGTAAAAGGATGTAACTCTTGTGCTAGAGCATGAATAAGGTTTCCATGTATCTGAGATTTCTTACATGCTCTAGCGAAATGAAAGGAATCTATTTCCATGGTAGGCCAATAATAAACCATACGCATGAGTTTCTTAGCTAAAGAGGGACCACTCGAATGTGTCCTACAAATACCCTCATGTACATCTCGCAAGGCAGTTTAAGCTTCATCATGCTCGAGACATCAAAGGAGAGTACCGTCAAGACCTCACCGATAAAGGGTATCAGATATTAGGACATAGCGGGAGGCTTGGCGGAGAAAAGTTCATTTTTTATTGCGGGATAGGTCAGGGGGTATGATGTCATTTCTCAAATAGGAATAAATTTTTCCATAGATGGAGGAATCATGTCCAATTAGATGACATATAATACTCGTATCAGGATCATCATATGTAGGACAAGTCAGGGATTCCACCACGAACTCAAAATGGACCTTGGTATCTTCTGTATCAAATAAAGAAGCAATCATTGCCGTGGCATCGGCAGCCTTGTTATCATGCCAAGGAATCTGCTCAAAAGTGATGACTGAGAAATATTGTTTGAAGTCATCAACCATACGTTTATATGGTAATAACTTATCATCTTTAGTCTGATAATCATCATTAACCTGGTTTATAATCAATTGAGAATCCCCATAGACATTTATTTCAGTTACTTTCCATTGTAAAGCCATCTTTAACCCAATCAGCAAGGCTTCATATTCTGCTACATTGTTAGTGCAAGGAAAAAGCAACTTGTAAGATTTCGGAATGGTGTATCCTTGTGGTGTGACAAAAAAAATACCAGCTCCTGAACCCTGATGAGTATACGATCCATCAAAATATAGTTGCCAAGTTTGTGTAGATAAAGCCAAAATGTGTGCATCAGGAAACTCTGTGTGTATAGGTTGGTCATCCGTTAATGGAGCATCTACTAGCTGATCTGCTATCACTTGACCTTTAATAGCCTTCCTATCTACATATTCAATAACAAATTCACTAAGTAGCATGACCCACTTAGCCAATCTGCTTGTCAGTGCTGTTTTGCTTAATAGATACTTTAAAGGATCAATCTTTGCGATGAGCTGGACTGAATGTGATAACATGTAATGTCACCACTTCTGTGATGCAAAAACAACAGCCAGACATGCTCTTTCTATAGGAGAATAATTTAGCTCATATCCCACTAGGGTGCAACTGATATAATAGATGACTTTTTCTTTTCCTTCATGATCTTGCTGAGCCAATAGAGCACCTAGTGACACTGTCATAGCTAAAATGTAGAGCAAGAGTGGCTTGCCCAGAATTGGTGACATCAGAGTTGGAGGATTCACACTGATCATCCCATTGGAATAAGATATTTTTATGCAACAAATGTTGAAAGGGATGACTCCAATCGGCTAGTTGAGAAACAAATCATCAGATAGATTGGAGACAGCCCTATAATGATCTTAACTGACTGATGTTAGTAGGGGAAGCCATCTCCAATATTGCTTTAACTTTTTTTGGATCCACTTCATTTCCTTTGGCTGAGACAATGTACCCCAACAATTTACCGGATGTAACTTCGAATGCACATTTCTTCGGATTGAGTCGAATCTGATACTTTTCCATCTGGGTGAATATTCTATCCAACACTCTCAAATGACCAGCTCTGTCTTTGGATTTTGCTAAAATGTCAACATAATCTTCCATAATGGTGTGCATCATATCATGAAAGATTGTGGTCATTGCTCTTTGGTAGGTTGCTCCAGCATTTTTGAGGCCAAAAGGCATCACATTCCAACAGTATGTACCCCATGGACAAGTAAAAGCAGTCTTTTCTTGGTCTTCTAGCGCAATCTTGATTTGGTTATAGCCAGAAAATCCATCCATTAATGATAACATCTCATGCCCAACTGTCAGATCAACAATAATGTCAATATTTGGCAGAGGAAAGTCATCTTTCGGACAAGCCTTATTAAGATCTCGAAAATCAATACAAATCCTGATAGATTTGTCTGGTTTTGAGACGGGGACAATATTTGAAATCCACTCAGCATAATCAATAGCCTGAATGAATGCAACATCTAAGAGCTTCTTCAATTCTGCTTTAACCATTATTGCAATATGGGGATGCATCTTGCGGAGCTTTTGTTTAACTGGTTTTACACCTGGTTGAATAGATAAATGATGCATTATGAGATTTGGATCTAGACCTGGCATATCAGCATAGGACCAAGCAAAATTGACTTGTCTTTCTTTGAAAATTTTTGCAAAAGCTTATTTCTCTGATTCTGTCAAGGATGCTGCTACTTTGAGGATGCGCGAAGACTCTTCTGTTCCAATGTTAAGAGGTACTATTGGTTCTATAAGAATAGCAGATTGTTCTCGATACAGATAGTTGGGAAGAGTGTCAATCCTTCTATCATCAGGTGCCTCAAAGAGGTTTTCACCATTAGATGCGTCATTTCTTTTTACTATTTTTGGATCTAATAATGCCACTGAGTGGTTTTCACCATTAGATCTGTTGATTATTTTTATATTTTTATGACTGAAAGGATTGGCACTCTCACCAAAGTAGGCCATGCCATTGAGTTCTATTGGAAATCCTGACTTGTGATCCCCTGGTGGTAAATGATCTCTAATTCCAAAATAGTCAATGATTGTGTCATCATTATGGAATACATCAAGTTCTGGATGATCAGGAGAATCCCAATCAATAAGTTCGGGATGTACAAGGGGCATCGGATCATTCAGGTCAGTTTCAAAGGCAGAAATGGTATTGATGGAAAAGTTGTCAAGGTTTATGATTGTATCAGTGAGGTCTATTTCCATACTCTCATCTAATTCGTCTATCGCAAGATAAAAGTCACTTTCCTCACAATCGACAAAAGTAGTATCACGTGGGACCAATCCTAATGAGTCAATCTTTGAACTCTCTCCCTCATGGTAATCATTACTATGGTGATGGACAACATCAACTCCTATCTCTATAGTACAATCAGATAATGAATCCCATTCATAATCATTTGAGTTAGAATCATCATTATCCCCAAGTCTATCAATGATTCCTTGTGCTATCCTTTGTTTCTCTGGATCCACATACATACCATTCTTTCTAAATTGCAAAGCAGGAGCTTTAGATATCTCATGAAAAGGTATGACCTTTGCTTTTCCTTTTGATTCTTTTGATCCTTCTCCTCTGTAGCCTAATCCTGTAGTGTCTCTTTGATAGTTGGGATTTTGTAAAATTGGTTTGATAACCCCTTCTCTTTGTAGCCCTATAGGTCCAGCACCTTGGTATCCCATCTTTTGTAACAAAGTATACCCTTTACCATAGACATCAGGTGATATATATTCATGCTTGATATCCTCTTCATTCTTCTGTGATATATATAAGCAAATGAGTAGCATTACGCTCAGCTGCCTCTTTGGATATTGTGCCCCCACTTATAAATGTGTTATAAACAAGTGTGGAAGGGGGTTCTGATTGTTGTTTAGTGATCAAAGATCTACCATATGATCTAGGAGATAAAGGCAACTCTGTGATACAAAGAGCTTGACCTAAAGTGTATTCTCCCATACTTCTTTCTTTTATGTCTATCTTGATCCCATTTGATTTTGATGTTGATGCTATATTACTAGGATCAATGGGTGTAGTTGTAGAAGATCCAATACGGTTATAAGGTATCAAAGAATCAGATGTCTTCATAGAACTGCAATACTGGAATGGATTAGTGTCTCCCTTGATAGTGACTTCCTGACCATTATGAGGGAATTTCAAGCATTGATGATAGGTTGATGGTACAACTTGCATGGAATGAATCCATGGTCTTCCCAAGAGAATGTTATAAGCAAGATCCATGTCTAGGACTTGGCAAGGTACATCTTTGGTTATAGGACCTACTCTGATTGGTAAAACAACAGACCCCTTGGATGACCGCTCTTCCTCATCATAAGCTTTTATCATGATTTTCTTCTTGGGATCAACAACATTTTCAGAGAATCCCAATGCAAGGACTAGTTTCAATGTATAGATATTTAAGCCAACTCCTCCATCTATTAGTACTCGTTTAATTTTGTGACTCTAGACAAGGACTTCGATATGTAGGGGAGCATTATGAGGTTGGGTAATAGCTAAGTCATCATTCTCAGTGAAGGATAGGTAATGCAGGGTTGTTAAATGACCCACCATAGCTTGAAATTGATCATGATCTAGATTTGTGGGGACTTGGGTTTCTAAAAGAGCCTTTTCAAGGATATCTTTTTGAGATGGGGATAGACGCAAAAGCTCTAAGATGGATATCTGGGCAGGTGTTTTCTTGAGTTGCTCCAAAAGGTTGTATTGGTTGGAAATATTCGTTGTAGACTTGGGGACATAAACAGACTTGTTGTGAGGTGCATTTGGTTTAGACTGGACTCCTTGGAGAGTAACTTTGGATTGAGCACGAGTAGTAACATGGACTGGGTGACTCTCTGATCTTCCTTTGATGGTAATGACATTAGCGTAATACTTAGAAGGATGACATTCAGAAATGTTACCAACATATCGATAGGGAGTGGAATTATAATTGGCTTGATTGTCACTTAGTATTTGAAGAACCTCCTTTTTCATGCTCCGGAAGTGGATCTTTGAAAGCCGTATGTGATTCATTTGAGGTATGTCCATCAACACTAATCTCACCGCTTTCAATTAGATCTTGAATTACATTTTTGAGCCTTTTGCAATCATTGGTTTTATGTCCTTTGCCTCTGTGAAATTTGCAATAATCATGCTCATCCCACCAAGAAGGCTTCACTCTAGGTTCAAAATCTTTCGTGTCAAGAAGTGTGATGAGTTTTTTTGTGAGTAACTTCCATAAGGCTGATTCGAGAGATTCCCCTAAAGGAGTAAAGTTTCTTCAAGGTGACATGAAAGGCAATCTTGGTTTAGATGAATCTTTGTTGGTATTTTGATTTGATGACTGATTGTTGTAAGTACCTTGAGTAGCATTGGCCTGATTGGTGAGATTGAGAATGGGTTGTGTTGATTTGACATTACGATTATCAACAATCCCATCATTGACAGTGTTTGTTTTTATTCCAAAACTTCGATTTGTCATTTTTATAGGTGTTGGAATTGGAATGTGAGGATCCAGCAATGTCTTTAGAATAAAGTTTGATTTCACCTTTTCGGACCATGGCTTCCTCAATTTTGATACCATTTTCTATGAGCTTATTGAAGTTTGGTGGACATTGCAATTGTAACCTATAACTCATTTCTGGTGTAAGGTTATGCACAAAAATATCCATCTTTTCTTGTTCAAGAATCGTTCGTGGATATTTAGCAAACAATTGACGCCATCTTTGCAAAAAAGTAAGGAAAGGATCTCCATTCTTTTGATGTGCATTGCAAAGGTCAAGCATAGTGACTTCATGTTTGATGTTATATGAATAAAGAGTCACAAATTTGTCAAGAAGCTCATTGAAAGATTTGATGCTTGGGGGTAGTTTGGAGAACCATTCCATGGCTTGTCCTCCTAAACTTCATTGAAATAGTCGCATAAGATAAGTGTCATTATGAGTGACTTCAATACAAGCAGCACAAAACTCATGAATGTGGTCTTGTGGATCTGAATTCCCTTTGTATTTGTCAAATTTTGGCACCTCAAAATGAGGAGGGAATGGAATCATTGCTAAATTCTTATCAAAATGATAAGGACATATATCATCCAAGGAATACTTCTTTGTTGATGATCCAGTTTGGATGTCACGGATTTGTTGTTGAAGCATCTGGATTTGTTGTAGAATGGGATCCAAATATAACGTGTTTCCTTAAGAGTTTTGGGAAACATTGTTGTGAGAAGCATTGTTTTGAGAAGCATGATTTTGCTGATTATTTTGAGAAATAGTGTGTTGTTCATGACTATGAGAAGCATTGGATTGCTGATTGGTTTCCTTTGCTCCATGAGTATCTTGAGAACCTTTAGGAATTTGTTGATTGTTTGTGTGAGCTGGTTCTCTAAGATAGGAAACATCAAAATCACTTGGTAACTTAGCTCCTTGTTGAGCAAGCATGAGGAAATACATCTCTTTATCCAAGCCTAAGAGTCTTTCCATGACATGCTAAAATTGAGGATCTTGTGAAGCTTCCCTAAGTTCATCGTCGGTGGGTTCGTCAGTGGATGTAAAAAGTGAAGTTTTCTTAGGAGCTTCAAGCCAAGGATTTTCTTCGTTGCTGGTATTTCCTTCCATCTTGTCTAGGGATTCTGGATTAATGACTTGTTTAAGTTTCTGAGATTGAGTTTGAACCATAAAATTGAGAAAATTGATTGTGGGATGAAAGATTCTTGATGAAAAGATATGGAAAGTGATTGATAGAAAAGATATTGAAACGTGTTGAAAAGTGATAAGACAACTTGATAAACTCTAAGTCAATAGGAGGTATAGATCTCACTATGATATGACAAAGGGAAATCAAGAGATAATAACCTAAGTAAGTTTGGTGGTTAAGGATGATATATCCTGATATGGTAAATTCACAAAGATCAGAATCTGATAGATAAGGTAATGTTTCAACACTAAATTGAGAATTTCAAAGATTGGAAGAAAATGATTTGATGAGTTCTTAATGAAGGAATGGTGAAAAATGATGAAAATGGGCAAATGAAAGATCAGAGGTCTGTGTAACTTGACTGTTTTTCTAGAATCTTACTAAAGATGAAAATGGGTATCTGAAAAAGTGATTTTGAGAATTGGAAAGTTTGTGGAAATGCTCACTGTTATAAATGCGTGCAACAAATGCGCAGGACAGATTGATCAATGTGGAACAAAATTGGATAGATGCACAACAAAATATGACACATGCGAAATGGTAAAATCAAAAGCGCAGACAGTCTGAACAGATGCGTAACAAATTTGATCAAATGCACAGCAAGATGTGATATATGCGCAGTTTCTGAGGTTTTGATATGATTTGAAATTTTTTTGGATTTTTCTGATGTTTTCGGGTTTTTTTTTTTTGGCAAAATAAAAAATGCATAAACACACGCATGCAAGACAGAAATGATTTAAATCTAACTATGCTAATATGAATGCACAAACACACTTACAATCCTATGGTAGGCAAGGACAATATCTGTTGAATCCCTACTAGGATAATAAAATCCAGTCACGCAAATCCACAGCGGACAGCCTAGGAACTTGGAGGCACGGGCTCCTCCTTACAGTGCACTCACTTCTCATGCACACCAAGTTTCGAATTCAATGGGTCATTACTTCCCAAAGAACTGCTATCTCTACTATGAACCGTGAGTAATGTGGGGTGTCTTCACAAGCTTGGATGACTCCTTAAGCCAGCAAATAGAAGGTTTTTGGCCACTAAACAAAAGCTTTTAGTAAGGACATCCATTTAGGTGGTTGTGATCAAGTCATTTTCCCAATTAAGGGGGCTCTCCCAATCTTTTCAAAGCAAGGCTTTCACCTCTACTAAGTAAGACTTTAACGCACCACTAGGGTACTGGAGGAGATTTTGGTTGCCACAACGAATTCACACCTGTCTAATGTGAGACTAATCACACTAGCATTTTTTATATACCGGTTTGGAAGGGCTTGGCTTTAGCCTGTTACTGGTTGGGTCGTTCCTTGGGGTAAATACCTCTTTTCCCACCAAAGACCGCCCTCTAAAAATTATAATAGTTTCTCTTACACCCAAGGTCCACGAATGGTGAGGGGAGAGGATACATTGTTAGAATTTTGGGATTACAAATATGTTATTAAGCAAGACACAACAAACACTTGAGCTATGCTAAAGAGTACACACAAAGCAAAAGCATGTCTTTTTTTAAGCCCAAACGAGGTTATGGTTTAATTTGCAATACCCCTTAGGAATCCCTGCAAAGAAATGTGTTAAAAATTTTACCAATAGGGTCTTCTACTAAACGTTCTACAAAATAGCCTAAAAACTACCAGAACAAACAGAAAACTTGTCAAAAGTTAGCTAAAATCAAAATAAGTCAGAAATTTAAACTTAACTACTGTAAATAACAGATGCGCAATAATAGTGGATAAATGCACAGACTAATTAAACATATGCGCAGAACAAAATAATGGATGTACAGATAAATGAAATGGATGCGTAGAAACTATGTATGTGCAGGAAAATGTAACAGATGCGCAGATGTTAATTAAAAACCAAAAATGGAAAAGAAAAAAAAAATGACAGATTTGATCAGAGATGTATGCGCAGAACAGATAGCTAAATGCACAGGATTCATGAACGAAAGCACAGTAAAAACCTGGAAACGTCTGCACACGGAAAACTAAAAAAATAAAATGTTAAAAATGGAGGCTGGCCCTCCTTCTAGAGCCAAAAATGTATGCAAATTAGATGTCTACTAACTAGAGATGATAAATTAACTATTTAAAGCCAATAAATCAATCTAATGCAACACAATGAAGAATACAAAGTAATTATAAAATGATGAAACTAAATTATTTACCTTCACCTACCATGCAGCTTGTCTCCATTGTTCTCCTAGCCTTGATTTCTTGTAGAGTTGAGCTCTCAAATTTCCAAATGAAGCCTTCTCCCAAGATGCTACCAACGTGTGGAGATTTTATGAAATGAGTGCACAATAGCTTATGCAATCTAATGGATGGAATGCAAATAAAATGATGATAATATGGATTGATTGCTCTTAGAATGCTTGGATGCTTGATTACTTGATTGCTTGAATGCCTATTACAAAAATACCTATTAGCTCACAAAGGGGAAATGTGGCTCTTTTTACAGAGTTTTGGAGGATCTAGGCCTAGGTGGCACAATCCTATGGTTGAGAATGAAAGGTGGAAGATCATAAGGCTAGGATTGACTTGGTTGAAGGAGTTGAGAGAAAGGGGGATGTAGTTGGAATGTGAGAGGAAGAATAGGGATGATGTTCCTCTCACATTGACATGGAGGAGAAGAAGGTGGAAGGGAAAGACACATGTCAAGTGTCTCACAAAGACCAAAGAGAGAAAGAAGGAGAGACATTTTCCTCATGAGGACTCTTTGCACAAGTGTCCTATGAGTCACCTTTGACCCTTAGAGGTGGCTTGAGAAACCCCTTAGGAATAGGGAATATCTCTTGACTTGGTTGTTGAGAGGACATGTGGTCATGAGACTAAGTCCTATGAGGCCACATAGCCCTTAAGAATAGGACATGTGTGAGTGAGGATAATTACTAATAAATAATTAACAATTATTTATTTTAGCCAAAGTGATGTGTCAGATGACTAGGTAGATGAGGTGGATTAGAAAACTTAGTCATATTTAGGTGATTGTGTATTTAATTAAATCACTTTAATAAGACTAATTTAGAAGACTTAGGATAGAGGAATAAACTATAATGAATCTACTAAATAAATTAAATAATTTATTTAATAAATAGAAGAATAATTATTAATTAAATAATAAATATTTAATTAATTTATCAAGTCAATAGTAATTAAATAATAAATATTTAATTAATTAATGAAGCCATTTTTAAGTGTATACACATTATACAAATTAAATTATAGTTTCTTGGATAGTAGAAATTACAAAAAAAAATTAAAATAAAAACCTTCAAACATATTAGTAACTTATGGAGTTCTCTTGTGAGGGCATGTTGTATTCACAATCTCTTTTTGCTTGAGTCCTCTTACCAATTGGAGGGTCTATAAATTTGTAAGTTATTCACGTTTGTACCTCTATGATTTTCCACTTTTGATGAGTCTCTAATTATATCAAACCAAAATGGAGGAGAAGCACTTCATGATAGCACTACACGACGCCATGCTCACTTCCACCTCCAGTTAAGAATAGATTCCCATGGATTACATCATTCAGTAGTAAGTTCAATTCCAATATGTTACAGAGTGATATAAAATAATCTCTATGTATTTACCTGTTTAGAACATTGGATGTTTAGTTTGAAAATAAATTGCCACAACGAAAGTTTCTCTTTAAAGCATAGGTGTGGATAGTAGCTTTGCAAGGTTGCTCTATTTTGGGATCTGGATGTTTAAAAATAATCTTGGAGGAAATTTGAGAGATTTCAAAAACAAATTTTATCAAAGTAGCAATGAGTGGAAGCCCAAATTCCTTCCTCTAGAATTTGAGCAGAATCAAGGGTGATGTTGTTAGCGGAGGTATCCTAACATTTTGTGGTGTGAATACAAACAAAATATTGTATCAAGCAATACTTGCAACTTAAGAGAAGATCTGATACATTGAATCTACAGATGATATGCTCTAAAGAATGGAGAAATATGGGGGCATATTTTCCTTGAGTTGGACGGCAGCTAAGTTGCAAAAATTATGCATAATGTAGACTCTAGAATGAACAGGGCAAGGAACTAGTACAGTTCAATACATACAATCCAGAGAAAATAGCTTCTTAAACTGAAACACCTAAAATGAAACATAATTTCAAGCTTTCACCATACCTTGACTTTGGGATTCTTGGATTTGAGGTATCTTCCCACACTGGAGACTGTTCCTCGACTCCCAATTCCCACCACAAAGATATCTACCTGGCCAAGGGTATCCTCTTAGATCTTTAGACCTGCTGTCTCAAAGTGGGTCTATAATCACACAACATTCAACCCATAATTATTAGGCTACTATTATGGGAGGCAAGTTTAAGATTTTTCAAATTAATGATATTTCTACATTATATATCATATAATGATAATAAGATACAATTGGATTTTGATTATGTTTGTTTCTTGTTGTAAATATTTTGGATTAAATTCTATGATTTCATTTGGTCCGCTACAGTCTTTCATTTCTCTTCTCTAGCTTTCTATCTTTACGATGGATCATAAAGTTTGATTCTAAACATTGGTAACAAAATAACAGACATAAGTTCTATTTCATCTGCTACAATCTTTCATTTCCTTTTTCCAGCTATCTATTGTGATAATGGATAATAGAGTTTGATTCGACACATTGAAAATAGAAAATATAGTGAAATCAAAAAGCATTTCTTGTTATAACCATAACTTTCAAAAGGATTTTCCCCAAATTCGTCACTGTGGACTGTAAATAAAGAAATTTCCAATAAATATTAATGAGACTGTAGATAAGGGGACTTTCAAACTTTCAAGCTAGCAGGCAGTTAAAAGCAAATATAATATTGCCAGACCAACCTGAACATTTGGAGAACTCTCGAATTGTTGACAGTGGTACCACGAAAGAGAGCCCTTCCAAATCCCTATATTTCCAAAAGTTGGCTCTATAGTATTGTCTGACAACCAAACAGAAAAATATGTTCACGGATTAAAATGGAAAAAGAAGAAAATTCGCAGAAGCAAAATTTTATTTATAGTCCGCAGTGACAAATTTGGGGAAAACTTTAGAAGATGTATTCATGATAAAAGGGAAATAGATATTTCGCTTATCTTCAAATATGATGGAATCAATCAATCCCCAAATTAGACAAATTTAACAAAACCTTAAAAAATAAAGACTCTTTTAAAATAATTCTTAATTTTTTAAAGATAAATTTGTAAGATAGGTTTTAATTAATTATTTCTATATTATTTATTTTTATTTAAAAACTATTTGCAACAATAAATTTACAGTCTAGAGTGCTAAAAATAACTACAACACTCTCTTCCATCCCGATGATGGATCATGGAGTGTGATTTGAAACGTCAATGCTAAAAATAACTACACAATCAAAACCTGAAGCTATTATTTGAAATTCTAATGGATTTTGGAAATCTGATTACATTGAAATGTAATATAGTTTATCCTCCAACAAGATCTGGTTTAGATTGGTGAGATTTAGTACTGTTCCTCCAAGTTTCTGGAATGGGAGACTGTAGGGACATGAGATACAGTATCAGGGATGGTCAAAACTTCGCCAAATTTTTGGGATGGCAAGTGGACGACTATTTAAGTAACTTGAATAACTAAAACCAACTAAAGTTTTTAAAGGTAAATGCAATATACTGAATGTAGAATAACCTTCTCCCATTTTTAACCTTTTGAGTGGGTTTTAGCATTTTTCTCTAAAATGTTACCTCCTATTTTTATGCACCAAATGGAGCAGGTTGTCCAATTCTGAAAATTGGGATGTTCACCCTCAAGTCCCATATTCTCCAAGTCATCAGGTTGTCTGGGAAATCATCTAGACTGCAAGTGTGATACCTCCCCATGGAATGATATGATTTACCGACTGGTTTCACTTTCACCCTCTTATCCTTCCTTTACACCCTTACTCTTCGGTATAGCTCGTTATCTCTTCACTCAACCACCTCCTTATCCCTGCCTTTACCCTCTGGCTATACTTAGTACCATCTTTACTTAGAAGTTTTATTTTTGATATTTATCAATGTATCTTTGTCTCTAATTATGCATATAGGCATTCCTCTCTAAAAAGTAGTGATCTCCCATACAGTAGGCGTGGAGAAGTGAGAGTGTGTAATCTTTCACATGTATTGAGTGACCATTGAAGCAATTGCTGCTGTTCACATCAAAATAGAAATTAGAAAATCAGAACCTACACGAATTATTCATGGTAGATATAGTAAATGGAATGTAATGAAGTTTTGGGAAGCGTGAAGCTTCTACTGCATGCTAGTTAGTTGAACTAAAAAGTGACAGATTTGTTGTCACCTCCCTATCATTAACAGAATGGCTAATAATGGTTTGCAATGTATCTCATTTTATTTAATCTATTTTTAGTGATTTATTGTACAACAATATTAACATGAAAGGTTGACCTTAAAAGCTGGTGTATTCAATCTTGGCATAATCTTGAGGGAGTTGGGTGGTTTTGTAGTTTCCTGATCTGGGGCTCCTCATGGGTGTGATGAGGAGAAGAACCCTTGGAGGTTTGGAAACCAGAAGTAGAAAAAGAATAAGCCTGACAGGGATAGAAAATGGTATCAATGGCAGGAGCTTAGCTACCCTGGTTGATTTGGCTCTTACACAGAATATAAGTTAGAAAAAGTGAAGGAGAGAAGACTCATAATTTATGTAAAATATGTTAGCTGTGCACCAAGGAGATAGCTGAAGATTGTCCAAATATAAGCCAGGTACTAGGTTGGTTGGTCAATAACAAAGAGGATTGAAGGGGTTGTAGCACTATGAATTGAATGTTTGTGATCTCTCTTTGCCGCAAAAGATGTTTCCAGGCCCCCTTTCCTTTTGGGGTTGAAAGGACTGCAACACTGGTATTTTAATGTATACAATCTCTCTTTGGTGTAAGAGATGTTATCTGGCCACCAATACTTGCAACTTAAGAGAAGATCTGATACATTGAATCTACAGATGATATGCTCTAAAGAATGGAGAAATATGGGGGCATATTTTCCTTGACTTGGATGGCAACTAAGCTGCAAAAATTATGTATAATGTAGACTCTAGAATGAACATGGCAAGGAACTAGTATAACAATACATACAATCCAGAGAAAATAGCTTCTTAAACTGAAACACCTAAAATGAAACATAATTTTAAGCTTTCACCATACCTTGACTTTGGGATTCTTGGATTTGAGGTATCTTCTCACACTGGAGACTGTTCCTCGACTCCCAATTCCCACCACAAAGATATCTACCTGGCCAAGGGTGTCCTCTTAGATCTTTGGACCTGTTGTCTCAAAATGGGTCTATAATCACACAACATTCAACCCATAATTATTAGGCTACTATCGTGGGAGGCAAGTTTAAGAGTTTTCAAATTAATGATATTTCTACATTATATATCATATAATGATAATAAGATACAATTGGATTTTGATTATGTTCATTTCTTGTTGTAAATATTTTGGATTAAATTCTATGATTTTGTTTGGTTTGCTACAGTCTTTCATTTCTCTTCTCTAGCTTTCTATCTTTACGATGGATCATTAAGTTTGATTCTAAACATTGGTAACAAAATAACAGACATAAGTTTTATTTCGTTTGCTACAATCTTTCATTTCCTTTTTCCAGCTATCTGTTGTGATAATGGATAATAGAGTTTGATTCGACACATTGACAATAGAAAATATAGTGAAATCCAAAAGCATTTCTTAGTATAACCATAAATTTCAAAAGGATTTTCCCCAAATTCATCACTGTGGATTTTAAATAAAGAAATTTCCAATAAATATTAATGAGACTGTAGATAAAGGGACTTTCAAACTTTCAAGCCAGCAGACAGTTAAAAGCAAATATAATATTGCCAGACCAACCTGAACATTTGGAGAACTCTCGAACTGTTGACAGCGGTACCACGAAAGAGAGCCCTTCCAAATCCCTATATTTCCAAAAGTTGGCTCTACAGTATTGTCTGACACCCAAACGAAAAAATATGTTCACGAATTAAAATGGAAAAAGAAGAAAATTCACAGAAGCAAAATTTTATTTATAGTCTGCAATGACGAATTTGGGGAAAACTTTAGAAGATATATTCACGATAAAAGGGAAATAGATATTTCGCTTATCTTCAAATAGGATGGAATCAATCAGTCCCCAAATTAGACAAATTTAAAGAACCTTAAAAAATAAAGACTCTTTTAAAATAATTCTTAATTTTTTAAAGATAAATCTATAAGATAGGTTTTAATTAATTATTTCTATATTATTAAATAACAGTAAATATTTTTATTTAAAAACTGTTTGCAACAATAAATTTACAGTCTGTAGTGATGAATTTTTTTAATGGTGGCAACATTCACTGTTTTAGCAGTCCCATAACATAAAAAGACAGTCCAGGAATGGTGTTAGGATATCATGAAGGATACTAGTATATCAAAGGGTAGAAATGGTGTTGTTATAAAGTATAAGAAGATAGACACAGTGGTATAGATGAATGACAGTTATAGGACAATGAAAGACATTGCTGCTATAATACATATGCATTGATTTAAAGTTTTCCAAGACATAAAAGTTGGCTATAAGATTAGTACCTGCACTAACTGCCACTTATGCGCTCGTTGTCCCGTTTATCTTATTCAACCTTTTTAGCACACTTTTATTACTTTCAATGGTACTTGTCTCTGCTGAAGAAGAAGTTGTGGGGTATCTACAAAATTCAAATCCACAAAGGACATATGCATTTTATTGAAATAGCAGAAGCTTAGGACATGTAGTGCTGCCTCCATTGTGGCATCATGAACATAATTGAAAGTTTGCACAAAAGTCCAATCCCCCCACAATGTTATCTATTGTAGTTCATTTAAATGAGGTTCATATATAGACTCTTCTTCCTATTCTTATTACAACAAAAAAATTTGACAACCAAATATGTTCCATAGAAAACATCAACTATAGTCTAGACAACTACAATAGCATATCCATATGCACCAGTGAAAATAGTTGACTGCAATGAAACAATTCTACTGTCATTTCTTTAATTACCATTATTTAATTTGCCTCCATACACAATTCAAAGTAGAATATCATGACAAGATTAGAATTTTTACCACCCAATAATGCTTGTTTCCTATGTCAAGAGCTCCTTTGTATCTTTTGAAATGATTAAGAGGATCGATCCTAGTTCTTGCAACCAAAAGGATGTAGGTTCCATTCTATTGGTCCACTCATGTGTCATTGCTTATTTCTAGCAACAAAATCCTGCCTAATTGATGTGCTAATAATAAAAAAGAGGATTAAAAATTATGAAAGCCTACAATGATACCTTTTGTTTCAAATACTTCTAGAAGAAAAAAAGATGGGATTTGATATAAGAAAAAAACATTGTAATAAGTGTTTGAAGTTAAAAAAAAGGATGAGAGAACATGAGTGCGTGCAAGACCTAAATATTTAATCAAGAATGAGAAAATAGATTTTGTTGAAGCTAATGGTATAGTGGAACTTCAAAAAATCAAAGGCTGAGAGTGATAGTGGAACAGAATGGACAACTAGAGCCCAAGACTGAGATGAAGTTTTAGAATACACTAAATTGGCTTAAACAAATGTGTTGGACTGAATAAATTCCTATTGATTTTGTCCGAAAGTAGAGTATGTATGGTCTAGTACATCTTGGGGGATATATTTGGGTTTGGGTTTGCAGACACTTAGTGCAGTTTCTGTACAATTTCTTAATTAGAGCCGAACTACACACCTAGTACATGAATATGAGTTATTCAATAGAAGGCCTAAGGATCTATCAGAATGTAAAAGGATACATGAATTTCTAACCCTGTACAAAGAACCCCACAAATGAAACAAGTAAAAACTTATTTTATACACATTCAATCATGATGCATGTGTATAGCAATTTTTGTACTCTACTAAGCTTCAATGATAAAAAATAGAACAAAAATGTATAATGTATTGGTGTATATGTGGTATGCCTATGACTGAATATGTTTACAGAGTTAATGAGGATGAAAAGCTATTTTTAAACATTTTAGACTACGAAAATGATTGTGATTATCATGTACTGGCCAGGAGAGCTGCGAAGAAATTTCTAATCAGATTATAATATAAAACTTCTTTGAAATAAAAAAAATTAAAGAGATAAAAATCTAGTATAATTTGTATGTGATTTGGTATGCTTGGATTCTTACCTCAACACCCCTCTTGTTCAGAGCACTGTACAAAAAAAATAATCTTAAATGGATAATCACCTAAACTCTAAAGCAGGGCCCTTTCCATTTTCCCTATTTAGAGAATATCTGATACTAATCAGAAATTCTACTGTATTATTTATTTAAGTCTCTTCAAGGAGCCTATACATGGAGTCAACTTTCAATATAGGTAACCCAAAAGGCATTGAAGGTCCCAATTCAAAGCAGAAATGAGTCTCAATTCCCACTAACACTAAGGTCTGAATGTTGAAACTCTCTTTTTCCCACTTTTCATACTCAGATTTTGTTCATTTTGTCTTGATTTTCAGGCCATATTCTCAATCTTGGTTTTCATGGTTTCTTTTTTGTTCATCGAATCTTACCTTCACTTGCAATCAGATTTGAACCTCTTCAAGTATCAGAATTTTCATTTCAGATGAACTTTTGGATCCCATCATATCATCATCAACCAAGGCCTATCTCCATCCTCAAAATTCCTAAGTGTCGAACACCTAGTTAGCAACTCTCTTCTCTATGGCTCAACTCCAAATTGGGAAAATCCTACACCTAGAGCCACACGAATCTAACCTATACGCTTGGAGACTCTAAAATCACCATTAAACTATGGCCAACTGAGACCACAACTCCTACTGCCAAGCTAAAGGCGGGGATCCCCATTTTCAATGGTGTGATGGTGTGTAAACCTCACAACAGGACCTGACAATTCCACTTTCGCACAAATTAAGTGAAATTCATTTGGTATTGTTATTTTATACATTTGGTTGCATCTAATTATTTCAGTATGGCCCCTCACTAAATAATATAAATCCAAAAGTTTATTGGAACTTGCAATTAAAGATTCTGATAGGTTAAGATGAAGATGATATTAATCTCAAGGAAGATATAAAGATTCTGGAGCAAAGCCTTGTTGAGAAAGCATCTGAAACAATATAAACTGCTTAAAATGAACTTTTGGAGAAGATGGATGGTTTCATGGCAATAATGTATCAAAACGTCTCAAGGATCCTATAAAAACATGAATACATGAATATTCAAGAAATGAGTCATAAAGTATCCGGTATTAATCTTGCTCAAGATAAATTTATATTGTTGCAAGTTCAATCCAAATTTATGAATTGTCACAGTATAGATGATTTGCAGGATATGTTGCTTGGGAAGTTTTTAATCCTCCGACTCGACAAACTGCAAATTATAAAGCTTGGATTTTTAACTAGATGTCCCACAATTCACGTGTTCTGCCTCCTTATAATGATGCTCTTAATGATAGTTTTTTTCCAAAAAGTGGCACTACTTTGAATGTTAGAAGAATCCATAATGTGCAAATCCAAGATGGTGCCTTTTACTCTTACTGGTTTCTAGTCTTTTGGAAGGCTCCCTTTAGGCATCAAGGATAGTAGCTTATCAACTAAAGATGACAATTTTAGTAGCATATATGGCAACTGGACGTTCTGATTTTTTTGTGTATGGAGATCTTTGGAAGTTCAAATATGCAAAGTTTATTTTATATATTTTTTGTTCAATTGAAATATCTTTTCACTAATTAATAAAATGATACAAGACCTCATGCATACTCCAGTAGTCATAAAAAAAAGTTAGCTTGCATTGGACAAGCTTGGGCTTTATCTTTCCACGTAGATAACCATCTCCTCTCAATACAACCTGAAAATAAAAGTGTGATTAATTTTGCTGTAGCAAATAGACAAAATAGCATTCAAAGATGTTAACAGATTAGCATTCATGTAACAAAATTAAACAATTATCCACATATAAACTTTGCTAAATAAGTGTTCCTTCAAGTGTATTGACACCCACCCTGTTCAAGGACATTATAACCACAGATTTTGTAAATTAGGTTTTCCAATTCCTTGACCTTATCTCTTGGGGATGCCTGCTGTGGCTTTAGAAGGTTGCTTTTTCTGACATTCAGGAGTTTAGTCATTAAGCTCCTTAATTGCGATAAACACACTACAATGCCTTAAATTAGCAATTTTGTTCTCTTATCCAGCCTTCACTTTTTTTACAAGATTCTCCAATCTTGTTATGAGGTATTTATTTCTTTAAATTGTGATCTAGAGCTTTGTTGATGTTGTGACCCTGAGTTTTGTTATTAAGTTACCCAATCCCATGAAGTAATCTGTTGGAAGTGAGTGTTGTTGCATTGTATGGTTGATCTTTCCTATCTTGTGGGGCAATTCAGGTCTCTTCATTAGGTTTTAAATTATAGTGCTGTTTAGCAATGCTGTTTCTAGTATCGAGGCTTTCTAATTGTTTTCTATAAGTATATTCCCTATTTAAATTGAATGCTTATCCAAAATTTCAGTCTAATGTTTTCTTCAGATTATTTGCTAGAGTTTGTTAATAGGTTGCCTAATTTCTTGAAGTTGTTTGTTGTGAGTGGCTTCTGCTACATTGCAAGGGTGTTTTTGCCTATGAGGCAATTCTCTAGTTCAACTCTTTGTTATGATTATACCCAAAGGTTTGCTGATAGGCTGTAGAATCTGTGAACTTATTAGTTGGAGTAATTTCTTATGAAGTGCCTATTTCCCTTACCTATTTTCTGGATGCAATAAGGTTTTCTGTCATCTGGCCTATGAAATTCAAATTATATGTCCCCCAGTATCAAAGGTGGTTGTGAATATTTAGTATTCAATATTAATATTATTATAGCTTATAAAGTGGGAAATGTAGGATTCGTGAAAGGCTAATTCAATGAAATTGTGTATTAGTGACTAATTGTTGCAGTGTGAGGATGTGGTAAGAACCAAGCAGCAAAGTGTGGAATCTTTAATAAATAGATTTTCTAGTTACACAACTTTCATTGACATGATGACATCCATCCTCTATAGCATCCAATGCTATTGAGTCAGCTGCTCGATATTTTGTACAATACAGTGAATGTTTATTTTGAGATATCTTTGTTGGAGGCAAATGTGTGTAAAATCAAAAGAGGAGTTTGTGTTCTTCATCTTTAACCCTTTTGCTTTCCTTTCATCTTATGGGGTTGTCAATTTAGTTGTTAGATGTTACTATTAGTCTGTCTTGTGAAATATGCAATTATTAGTTTGCCTCGTGAAATATGCATCTCAGTGCTCTGCAGGTCAGATTGGATGTGAGGGGTGGAAAGGTAAAAAATTCATGTTTAATCTGTGGGAAGAAAGCAGACGATATTGTTCAAGATATACAACTGGTTGAGAAAAAGCGTGTTGTCAAGAGTATCAATTGCAATGAAAGGAGCTCCCGCAGCCATTGCATAGTAACTCTCTTTCTTACTAGTCTTTCTTTTGTATGGTGTCAATGTATGTTACTTAAGTTTCTATTAATGTCTGACAAAGTCTCTGATCTATTGGACCATAAAAATATGAAATAAGTCTCTTCTATAAGTTCAGACTAAAATGTATATTTAAACTCTTTACATATTCACGTAACATTAAAATCCTCATTGAATGAGTGACCATTTCTTTGCTCATTTTCTCAAGAGATCCTTGTAAAGTTTATGATGCAGATATTGTCTTCTCTTATTGCATGTACCATACAAGCTCCTTTTGAATGTATACATGTTCATTGTTTTGCTAGGATTGTCAATTTTCTTATACAATTTAACGCAGATTACAGTGGATGTACCATCAGTTAGAGGACAGCTGGTTCTGGTGGACATGGCCGGTTCAGAAAATATTGACGAGGCTGCCATTGGGATAGAAGCAAAAATACAGGTCCACCTTTTTCTCTTTTCTATATCCATCATCTTCAGACTAGAACTAGAAGTAGTAATATTTAGTTCCTTGTGGATCAGACAGGTAAAATAAATCAAGGGAATGGAGCATTGAAAAGGGTTGTAGAGGCAATAGCAAATGGAGATAATTACATACCATACAGGGACAGTAAGTTGACCATTCTTCTCTAGGTAGTTATTCCTTTTGTAGCCTCACCCCTTTGTCTCGATGCTGTATTGAGTCATTTCCAACATGAAGCCTTATCTAAGTTTCTCTTGTTTTGCAGGATTCTTTTGAGGATGACAAGGGTAAGATTCTGATGATTCTTTGTGCAAGCACTGATCCAAAAGACATTTACAAAACAATTGGCACCTTGGAGTATGGATCCAAAGCCAAATGTATTGTTAAATTACCTAAATCTCCTATCAAAGAGAATATTAAGGCTACTGATCAAGTAGTTTTGCAGAACAGAATCAATGTCATGCTTGACTTCATTGAAAGACTTCAAGCTGAGAATCAGTTGAAAGATGAATACAGAGAAAAGATTCAAAAAGAATTGATTATAAAGAACCAGCAAGTAGAGAATTTGAAATGCAGGGTAACAAATATAGAAGGAGAGAAATACCAGTTTTTGGAGTATGTGGAGAAAGTACATGAGAAATTGCTAAAATTGATCTACACAATTGAAATTAACAGACAAATAATAACAAAGAAAGAAACCAAATTATATAAAAATATACAGGAACATCAAGCAAAAACTGGTATACTAATCTCTCATGAAATACCTGGTCTTCCATTTCATATAGGAACCAAGAAAATGACATAATAGAAAGCTGCAAACAAAAGTGTGTTAACACTAGTTAGCATCATTACATAAATAACTATTAAAATATATAATTTCCATAAAAATCCCTATGAAAAATCAATGAAATATTGTTCTCATAGGCCCATTGTAATTTGGACTGGAGAAGAAACTTATGAAACTAAACTATCATTAAAGACCAAAAATAGGAGAATCCAATCAAAATTTTATATCATATAGAACAATTACTTTAAAAAGGATACTCAAGGAAAAACAAATCATCAAGCAAAAACATCACGAAATGAAAAGTTAAACCTTCAACCAGCCAGTGAATAGGATATACAATCGACACTTATCAGACCCAATCATCAACTGAAATCAAGTTTTAACATAATAGACTCAACAAACTTTAAATATCCAATTAGTATTTTACATAAACACATTCAGCAATCAAATCAAACCAAGACATTATACCAGCGGACAACACTCCAAGTTATAGCAGCAAATAGATTGGTGAGTGGCATGTGGATTATAAATGAATAAAATAATTACATATATCAACTTTAGAAGGAGGAATTATATAAAAATCATTTCCAGACTTGAGGAGAAGATATTTTGAAATTAGAAGAAATAAAAATCATTTCAAAACTTAAACATAAAAAAATCTTATACGTTTAATCTTAATTTATTATTATTTTAAATTCATTTTTAAAATATAAATGTAGATTCTCATTTTATGTTATTATGAGTAACCCAACGTTGATGTAAATATAAATCCACTGAGGTCAATAGTTTGATCATGGCCTCTAGCACTATGATTATGTTCTCTAAACACAAGTTTAATAATGATAGAGCATTGAGAGACATTTACCATGCTTTTAAACCAAAAGAATATAATGATGATGCAAGTATAGCATACCTATATTAATGGTCTGATCTCTTTGTAACTGTTGTATCGATTACCAAAATTGTCCAATCGTTCCTATAACAATCAGTTCCACTAATTGTAAGTGAATATAGCCAGAGAAATAAGATGATCATCTTAAATTAAATGATAAATAACTGTAAAAGATGACCAATAATGTAGAACAGGAAATTACTAACCTTTTGTTACTACTCCATAGATTAAGGAAGACACCATTAAGCTCCAAAGATATCTTGTGACGTTGTTATACTCGCCTTTTAAGGAATCAGCTGCAATCAATGAAATTAGCTATGTCAACTCTTCTGCTAAAAGAAAATTGAGCATTACAACTAACCAGTAAAATGCTAAAATGAGTACTTATATTGATAGCAAGGATGTCCATAGAAAGGACAAACTACTTTCCTGAGGTGAAACTGGCACATTCATCCTAGTTTGGTGGCAATGTATAAAAGGGACCCAACTATCCTTCGTGTCAAAATGAATTTATCATAAATGTTTAAATTAATGCTTCTATTGATAATTCAAATCTTTCTGTTGAGAATTATATATCCCTAGAATCTGCATTTGAAAATGTACAGAATCAAGTAAATCCATTAGCATTCTATCTAAATCAAGGTATAAGCATCGATGATGATTCTTTTAGTTTCAGTAGCATAAAAGATATTCACTTACCAAGCCAACACAAATGCTATAAGACAACAAAGTATCTTGTATGGCATGAATATAATAGAGGCCTCATTACATGACAAATCCAAGTGAAAGCCTGTCCAATCCTTGCAAAGATGGGATATTCCTTAAAAAACAACATTTTGAAAGAAACCATCAAAGATTGACAGGTAAATATAATTCTATCCTGCTGTGTGCTAACACCAATGAGCTACCTATGGTAAATCCTTACCAAAAATCTTTTAAAACTTCCATTTTGTCTTGTAACAAGAAGCTCCACCTTGCTATCAGTTTTGTATTGATATTATCAATGTATTTAACAGAGTTTCTCAGCACATATCCAGTCCTGGCAACCAAACCCAGATGTCTCAGACATTTTGTTGACAAGGTGACAGAAATTGGTCATCCCCACCATTCACCCCATCTCTTTTTTTGGAAGTCAGTGGGGACAAACCCATTTTTCAGCAAAAAAAATAGTACCACCCTGATATGCCTGGGATAAGTACATGGCATTCCTTGACCATCCCAAATAAATTAGGGCATCTCTCACATCACATACACAAAAAAGCAAAAAAAAACTAAAATAACGACATCGAATTTGTAAAAGATCAGGGGTATTGAAGAGTTGCAAGGATTGAAATATCTACATCTTTCAGCTGGTACTGTAGCTATATAGGACTACATAAAAATGTGGTAGGTATGTTTTTAATTTTGAGTGGAAAGCAATTTTATTTATTGTTATTTATAAAAAAAATTGTTTACATTGTAAATTTTGTTTTGAATACCCTGTTCTAAATAGAAAACTGTGATATTTTTTTAACTATAAATTTTTGTTACAATTAATTTGATTTTGAGTTTATCAATATTATTTCTTACACTGTATATAAATATTTTAAAGTTCTGAGGTGATTTTAATCTATGATTTTAAAGTTAAAAAATGTTGCAGTGGATGGAAAACAAGATCAGAGAAAATTAAAGAAGAGTTACAATGATGTGGAAGGTCAAGAAAATGGTAAAAACAAGATGTAGGTGACTTGAATCTTGCAGAGCAGAAAATGTCATCGCACTAATCTTATTCTATTGCTGATTCAAATCGGGCTGCTGATTTTGATTCTGCAGTTAAGTTAAGTAGAACCTCTGTTCAACAACATATTCAACGGGAAGATCCAACGGGTCATCTTTTCTTTCCACAATATTGTCAATTGATAGAGAGTTTTTTTCCCATTTTATGATAACATCATTATAGACTCAGCCCATACTCATACCAATCCATTAATCCATTTCATTCATCTAACAAAACTTTTAAACAAAGTAATCCAACTTACAAAGTCACTGTCATTCTGAGACAGTCATGTACACCTCTGCAACTTTAATTGCTGCACTCTTGCGAGGTTCTTTGCCTTATTCAAGGTTCCTCCTTGTTGTAGACACACATATCTTCATCCACCTTAAGCCTCCATGGCCCAAACACATTTTAAGTATGGACAAAGCCTTCAAACTTCTGACTGTAACAATCAGCCCTCTCTGCTCTCTGTGACAATCTAGTCACTCTTTCGACTCCATGGCACGTGCATTCAATTCACGATCCTCTGAAAATGACCAGGGGTAATATAAAAACTGTCCTCTATCATTCTCCCAAATGAAGATTCCTTATTCAACATAAAACTATGCAAGGAATCACATATCTACACTCTCGGTTTACCCTAGCAGAGGGTTTTGACTGTTTTCACCAAAAATCAGATTTATCTCTCTATACAACTCCAAATGGGATGATTCCACCTCTCAATGAAGGATAGTTCATGCCTCTAACACCTCCAACCAATAAGATTTCAATACAGATATATTAAGGTGATGTAAAATGCAAGAAAAGTGACTGTATTTCTGGAAAATCAGAAAAGTGCAGAATTAAAATATCATTTTATTGCTTATAAACTCAGATATCTTTGTCTCTTCAACCAAGAATGTGTTATTTCCCCCTTTTACAATTAAAAGAGGTCTCTTTTAAGACCCAAAAAATGACCAACCACCTTCAGAACTATCCCCAAACCGAATGAGACAGTTAAAACCGACTGTCTACTCAATTACAAGAATATAAAAATGTTGTTGTCAACTTGACAACTATATATCTAAAGACCCATTTACCATTATGGATGGCCTTATTATGACCTTAGAAACAATTTATAACACTCCTCATAAACATTTAAGACTATTAAGCCCCCTAATCTACCCATTAGCCCTTATAGGCCTACTTTGCCAATTTTGGCAATTACATTCATATTGACTTTTCATTTACAAACAAAAGGCTTGAATCGCCATATTACATCCTTGAATGACCTTGTAGGTCCAATATATCCTCTTGCAAAGAATTCAATTATGCAAAGAGGATGTTTAGGAATGCAACCTGGGCTAGGGATAAGGTCTTGGTCATTTGGAGAGTACTCAATTAATTAGAGGGGGTCATTAGGTTGTCAATCTGATCTAAGGTTAAAGACTCAACCACTAGGAGAGTACTCCATCAATGCAAGAAGGTCTGTAGGCACTCAACCTAGACCAAATTTGGGTTATTTATGCACCAGTATAAATGGGAATGTGTGGCCAAATCTCCATCACATTAGGCAAAAGCTGCAGGAGATGAAGTACCTAAACAACAATGGTGGTGTAAAATGTCATAACTGCCCAGATCAGGCTCCCCTGTTATTGAGTTATGATGATAATACTCTTAGCAATTACAATTCTTATGTCCTGCTATTGCAGAAGGGTCAAATGAATGATGGAAGTGTTCTTACTCTTGAGAATGCAAAGATAAAGGATTGCAATTTAATGGCTTCCCACCATGTTGACCTAAGAGAATTTTTGGAGCAGTTCGGAGTAACTGAGGCTCCTTCTGTAAAGAGTAAAGAAGATGAAGTATGCCCATCAGTTTCAAAGCTCATGTTATCTACAAGCTCAAGTCATTAATCCTCCAAAATTGAATCTTTTGGTGAAACATCATGGGATCCCATTGCAGGAGTTTCTCTGCCTGATTTCATTGAAAATGTTTATATTTTGAATAACCAGAACAACATTGATAACCAGATCAGCCAAATCCAATTGCAGTCTTTTTCTGAATCAATATGGGATTTTGAAGACCAACAATAGGAGCAGCAGCAAAATGACAGTGTGGAATATGAAAAATTTCAAAGTTCTCTAAGTTCCACAAACCATCTTGTTAATCTTACCTAATTCTAGTTATAATGGATCATACGAGCAAAATGACAGTGTGGATTATGGAAAATTTCAAAATTCTCTGAGTTCCACAAACCATCTTGTTAATCTTACCTAATTCTAGTTATTATGGATCATGCGCTCAATTCAGGGGATATCTAGAAGTGAATTGTATTTGAATTCGTTATTTTCCATGTTTTGTAATTGATTTAACTGTATAGATATGAATGAGAATTCACCTGAGAACAGATACAAAAGAATTTCGTTGTATACAATTAAAGCATCTCTTTTCTTGCCAATAATGAATTATTTTCTGTGTATGCTGTGTGCATGAGAAACAATGCACAGTGTAAAGAAAATTGACATTCTTTACATGAAAAATTCAGATAAGGAACAATCACCTAGGTTCAGATGAACAATCCAGGTCTTTGTTTATTTCAAAAATAATCATTATTTTTGCAGCTCGTGCAAATTCTTAAGCATACAGTTTGACAACCAACTTGGCCAGTGCATTAAAAGATGAGAATGCATATATATGATTAACAATGTGTTGATAGGCCCCACTTATATAACGAGTAAACCGTTTAGTGTAGCTGAATTCAAATACTACAAGTGAAACAATAGTAATAATTTGTTTAGTATGGCAAATTTATTTTATTAGCGACTGTGATTAGAAACAGTTTTATTTTTTGAAAAATTATTAATTAGTGTAGAAAATTAATTTTATTTATTTAATTTATATAAATATTATATAATACTAATTTAATAGATAGAAAAAGTTCAAATATTTTTAAATATATAATATAATAATTTTTAAAATATTATTTTACTCTTCAAATGTTTTTTATACAAGATTTTGGGAAACTTAAAATATCATTTTATAATTTATTTAAAAATAAGTTTTCTTTAATTTTTATAAATAATTAAATTCATAAAATTTATAATCGTGTCTTATGCAGTAGAGTGTCTTATGCAGTAGAAGTTATGGCCTGGTTATCATTATTTTTTATGCTTATCCTTAACCTATCTCTTGTCTTAGAGATGTGTTTTTGGGATAGCGATTATGTTTTCTCTTTGAGACGGAATATTGGAACTGGCAGAGCCGTTCCTTTCACTCTTGTTCTCATGGTTGCTGGTATATTATTCATGCTTATGTTATGGCTTATTACAACGCCACTAAATTCTGCAAATGAAAACCAGAGAACCAACCATCAAATGATGAACCAATAACTTTGCATGAACACTCTGAGCATCTTATTTTAAAGCATACAGACGCAAAGGGTACAAAATCTGAAGATCTCTCAGGGGCGCTTGAGTTTTTAGTGAATAAGGAATCCAGAAGTGATGAGCCTTTGGCTGTGATAGATTTT
Organism: Chamaecyparis obtusa; assembly: GCA_027943335.1. Taxonomy (NCBI): domain Eukaryota; kingdom Viridiplantae; phylum Streptophyta; class Pinopsida; order Cupressales; family Cupressaceae; genus Chamaecyparis; species Chamaecyparis obtusa. The sequence continues at coordinate 201,281 of BSBK01007222.1, read as the reverse complement.
AGGATCCGTTATGAGGAAACTGTTGTCCCAATAGCTTCTTCAGTCCTAGAGGGTAGAATTTATTCTTCAGAGCATGTTCCAAAGACAGATTTGCTCCAACCTCAGATAGTCTATCAACTAAAATTTTGTCAAATGTGGTCAAATCTTCAACAGGGGTTTCAGAGATGTCTACATTCAAAGAAGTTGAGATGGAAGCTGATATAGAGCTGGAAAAGGATGCTTTGGCAAAAAGGAAACACGAGTGAGTGCTCAAGTCACGCAGAGTCATGCATACAAACAGGTGAGCACTTTAGTGGTGTGCATTCATCTGTGAGAACTAACATGCACGGGGTTTCATCAGCGGCTTGGCCTTCTTCTACACTTTCACAAGATCCCTATACAAGCCAAGCCATCCTGTCTTTTAGTGTAAGTGAGAGACGCTACTCAAGTTTGCATCTTCCAGCTTATCGTAAAGAATTTGATTACCAACCAGCTACCATACATGGCTATCAAATGCAATACTATATGGGTCAAAGTGGAATTCTAATAGAAGGTGATAATGCAATATGTTCTCATATTGAATCCTAGTCTGGAGCTGGATCTTGTTATCCAACATGCATTGATAATTTTATGATTGTGAATAATGTGACAGTTGGATCTAGAATTGATGAATTCTGGGGATCACTCATTCCAAACACTGGATACAAATCACATGCTTTACAGGGAGGGTAAAGCTTCTTATGATAAGTCCATCTCTAGCAGATCTTTGCTAAGATCACATGAAAAGTCCCCACATACAGGCCAAACAAAAAAGTACCATAGTCTGCTAGATATATATGGTCATGGCTTGACCCCAGGGGGTCCGACTATAGCTCGTTGGTCCTCAAAAGGAAGGCAAGCTGGACCCTTGGTTGAAAAGCTCTGCGGAAGTGCCACAGACCATCCACGCACTCCACATCATTAACTATTTTTTTAACAAAAAAATTATTTTGCTACATGCATGCCCTCTCTGCAGTCGTGATTGTTACTAATTAAATATTTATTCTACCTTCATTGTGGCCATAATATGAAATTTTCAGCTCTAGTACAAGAGATTTTAACTATGTTCTATCTCTTTGGGTATTTGTAGTTCAATCGCAGGGAGGGATTAACAATTTATTTATATTTATGCAAAATCTCTATATATGCGTTAAAGTTTCCTTCACAAGTCTCTCATCAAACATAGCATATGCAATCCGTTACAAATCTAGGTTGAGGTTTATTAATTCAAACCCATCAATCTAGTTTCATCACCCAATTAGCTCGTTATATGGATACAAATATCCATTTAGAGGACGAATCTACTAAATCGTGCACTAGGGCAAGGTATAAGGCATTTACAGTGGAGGCTCCAAATAAAGCTCCCGACTATAACTCCCATAGTGAATAGGCCAGAGCACAAAACAAACAGAATTTATTTAAGCTAAAACTTCTATGACAAACAGAAAAATGCATTTCAGCGAAAACCCCTATGTCTTGGCACAAAATTTATTTATATTTCATCTAAAACAGGCACAAAATAATACCTGATAGAAGCTGCAGAGCCAACTACTACCCTGATGCATATCGCCATTAAACTGAGCTAAGAAGACAACCCATAATTTTTATTCTAAAATCCTGACTTTTCCTACGAAAATTTACTTCCCGCCTTCCTTCCACCGTCCTCTCCCTTTTACCGCTTAATCGAAAATGCATGGTGCTTTTGTCTTTTTTTTAAATTTAAGACGATAAAAATAGTTTCTATTTTTTATTTAAGATAATTAAAATAATACTTAAATATTTAAGACGAATATATTGAAACTTATATATTGTACAAATAAAATCAGATCTGAAACATGTTAAATGTATAATGATCTTGAGTTGAATCCTTCCAAGTTCTATCACTGTCGTTGAATCTTGCATGTCAAGAATAGTCATATTGTGTTAGTTTTTTAGCTAAACCTTTGTCTTTTTCTATAGTCATGTTTCAAATTGTCTTCATTCGTGCTCTGCAAAACCCTGTTTTATGATTTATGTTGAATCTGAATACACACAGCCTGTATGTGACTTTATGCAGCAGTTTTCAAGTGTATTTGTGATGTGGTTGAGGATAGGGAGCCAAATGAATGGTGATTTTGTCCTTGTAACAACACTAAACTACACCGCCACAATTTAGATGGTTTAATCCTACCAACATGAATTAATCTGATCAGCACAATGAAAAGATCAAGAGCAAGCAAAGGCACTAACTATTTGCTAAGAATGTATGCAAAGACATACAACCAATCGTGGAGAGCATAAAGGAGATGTTCCAAGCAATTTAGGAACATTGTTGTACCTATATGACTGTTCGCATAATAAGTCTATTGGCGAACACACATTATTGCTAAAATGCAACTTCTAAGAATATAAGTATATGATATTATCAAATGTTAATGTGTAAAGGAGTATTAATCATTCATTTAGTCATTTTTATTATTAAGGTGACTAATTATTTAGTTATTTATTTGGTCATTTATTTAGTCATTTTAGTTGTGATTTTACCCGATGACCAAATTGGTCATTTATTTAGTCATTTATATTTGTGAATTGCAAAAAATGGGTAGAACATGATCAGTTTTAGTCACATGACTAAAATTTTTAGTCACCTAGTCATTTATTGCCCAAATTCTACTAGTGCTTGAGCATGTTACATTAATCTATTATGAAGAAGAGATTTGAAATTGAACAAGTCAATGTGGTCGGTAATTGAAGATTTCTATATACACCGAGCCAGTGCAGTGTATACCAAGTGACAGTATTTAACCGAGCTAGTCTAACTAGTTATCATTGACACATTTCTATATTAACCAAGTGTAGATGAAAATATTAAATGCTAAGAACAGTCGACTGAATATGATGAGCTGGATATTGTTATGATTTCAAGGTTAAGGATGAAGTTTGTTATGAGATCCACGGCTAAAAAAATTCAAAGAAGATCTAAAGGATGAGACTGAAACATGATGTGGACACATCTACCGAGGAATGTTTAAGCGGCAAAATGGACGAAGAAGATTAAGCGGCAAAATCTAATGGCTAATTTGAAAATGATTTACTTGTCTATATAAGAGATATGAGTTTCATTGTTGAAACAATACTGGAAGAAGAAGACTGCAGAGAATTCGCATGAAGACTATATTCATGCATGCCTGATCAAAGTGGTTATTGAAGAACTAAGATGCAGAGTTTTACCGAGCGTTAGAGAATCATTTATAGAGTGAAAGTAAGTTGAGATATTGAAGGAAGTGAAATTGATTAATGATCTGAGGATTATTTGTATGGGCTTAGCATAGATCTAAATATCTGCAATTGAGTTGTATTTGAATCAGATCATTACTGTATCAGTTTAACCATTGATTCAAAAAATCTCTTAACCGAGTGGATTTGACAGTCTTATGTTCTACCCTATGACATTCTATTGAATGTAAAGTGTTATCTTGTTGACCCCATAGTGAATGCTGGTCAAAAGTTAACGGTTAGTGATAAATCCTCTAATCAGGTCACACCTAACAGTGTGTATTGTAACCTTTAATAGTGTTGGCTCTTCACCAAGCTCACTTCAGAAGAGTGAATTATTTTGGGTTACCAGTCCCAGGTGGTTTTTCCCTTAACATAGTTTCCATGTTAAATCATTGTGTTATGTATTATTTGTTATGATTGCTTTTCTATCATACTTTACATACTGTATAGTTGATTTAGTCAGTAATCACAATTGGATAATTACTGGTAATCGGTAAAGTGAACAGACAGATTGATATTTTGTGTTACCGAGCTACATAATTTGGTTGAATTGTTTTGTAAAGTACATCTTTGTATTTGGGATTGTAGGATAACTGATCTAACTGATTCACCCCCCCTCTCAGTTATTCTAACAATTACTAATGTGTATGTAAGACATTAAATCAGTTAATGTACATTGTCATTCATGTCAACTAGTTTTGACAATACTTATCATGATGGTTACAAACATCTTAAGAAGTAAATAATGATGAAGGAATGGGATATCTACATAAAGATGAGATGGATGAGAAAGTTATGGATATGGTATTCATTGGATAACTTATTGATGAGTCTATGACATTATGTTAGTGATTTAATTGTATTACATGAATCTATTAAGGATTGAAGATCAAGAATGAACAAGTTTATGTGGTCGGTAAATGAAGAATTGAGTATACACCGAGCAAGTGGTGTATGCTGAGTACATTGTTAACCAAGCTAGTTATCACCGATGCATTATGGTATTGACCGAGTGAATGAAAGAAATGGAACTTATGACTTTTGACTAAAGATGATGAGTTGGACAATTGTTGATGATTCTGAGGTAAAAGATAATGTTTATTATGATGATCAAATTGCTGACAAGATTCAAAGATGATTGGATGAAGGAGAACGAAACATGTTATTGACACAACTGCCGAGGAAGGTTAAAGTGGAAAAATCAACGGTGAAGATTAAGAGACAAAATTTATGGATGAAAATAAAATGGTTTATGATGTCTATAGAAAGAGACAAGAGATTCATTATTGAATTTTCTGCAGGGGATTTCGCATGAAAAGATTGAAATCATGCAAAGATGATCAAACTAGTTGAAGACAGAACCGAGCAATTCTGCAAACAACACCAAGCGACAGAGAAAGCAATTGCCGAGCATAACAAAGTTGGAGGAAACAAAGAGGTTGAATTGATTGTTGATCAGAGGTATTTTTTAAGCTTAGCATAGATCTGAAAATCTATAAATCAAGTTGTATTTAAATCAAATCATTACTGTATAAGTTTAACCATTATTATAGATAAATCTCTTAACCAAGTGGGACTTAACAGTCTTTATATTTCAATATGACATTCAATGAATGTTGATTATTTTCTTGTTGACTCCATAGTGAATGTTTGGTCAAGGGAGAATTGTTAGTGATAAATCCTCTAACTAGGTCACACCTCACAGTGTGTTTTGTAACCTTTAACAGGGTTGGCTCTTAACCGAGCTCACTTCAGAAGAGTAATTATTTTGGGTTACCAGGCCTAGGTGGTTTTTCCCTAACAGGGTTTCCAAATTAAAAATCAAAGTGTTATATGTGTATGGATGTGTTGAATTGTTATTTTACTTTACACATTACTATAACTGGATTGATCGGTAAACTCAATATTTAATTTACTGGTAATCGGTAGATGAAGAGAAAGACACGGTTGATATATTACCGTGTTGATTAATTGATTTGAAATTTTTGTTATATACATTTGGGAGTATTTGGGACTATAGGATAATTGGACTTACTGATTCACTCGTGCTCTCAGTTATCTAACAATTGGTATCAAAGCATTAGAGTGCTTGAAGGAAAAGTTTGAAGGACTTAAGCTAAAGATTACAATATGTATAAGAGAGAGGTGCCAAAGCTGAACAAAGATAACTTCTCGACATGGAAAAACAAAATGAAATTGTATCTATCAGGAATAGGTGAGTCTGCAACATACTACTTGGAAAATGAATTCATCTTACCCTCTGGACCTTTGATTGTTGATCAAATGAGATAAAGACAAGAACACAATGCTATGATGATAGAGCTTGCTTCTTCCTTATCAAATGTCAAATTTGAAGATGTTAAGACATGTACAACTGCTAAACAGATGTGGGGAAGGCTTACACTAGTTCATGGAGAAGATGTGAATGTGTTAAGGGATAAAGCTGAAAGTCTTAGAGGAAAGTTTGATGACATGAAAATGAAAGGAGAGAACATATCTCAGTACAGTAATCGAGTCAAGGAGGTTGTGAATGCTATCTGAGGAGTAGGTGGAATTATTGATGAAGACATTGTTGTAAGTAAAATTCTCAGAACCTTGTTACCTACTTATGCTATTAGAGTCTCTATAATTTATAAAATGAGAGAAGCTCCTAGTAATAATGTGAAACTTGATAGTCTAATCGGTAGACTGACTGCATTTGAGTTGAACAACTTTGACAATAGTATTATTCCTACTGTTGAGTTTGCATTTATGTCATCTCTGAAAATTGGTAAATCAAGCAGCAAATATAAGATAAGAAATGAAAGTGATAGTAAAAGTGAAGAGGATGAACTTGATGAACTTGGAGCACTAATGGCTAGAAGATTGCAAAAAGGTAAGGGCCCGTTTGGTAGCGGGAATTAGACTGGAATTAGCATTTGTTAGTTCCCATTTTGTCGAATCCTCAGATTGAGAGTGCAATATGAAAATAGAATAGGAATATGTAAATGCTCATTTTGCTAAAAATGAGCATTTACATCTTCCATCTAAAAAGGTGGAATTTGAATTTGAATGGGGAAAGCAAATTTTTAAATTTTTCATGTCTACACTTAATTTTTTAATTTTTTATTTGTGTGGGGAGGGATTTAATTTATTTTTTATTTGTTTGGTTGGTTTGTAACTTTGTTATTTATTCAAAAAATTTTGAAAAAAATTTAAATTTTTTGTCGATTTTTTTTTTCAATTTTTTTTTTTAAAAAATTGATTTTTTATTTTTTTTGAATTTTTTCTCGAATTTATTTTTCAAATTTTTTGTCAAATTTTGGTTGCAATGATTGTAACTTGGTTGCTTGCCACCAACTATGGCTGCCTAAAATGGTCTGCAATTCCATTTTAAATTCAATTCCATTAATAAAAATGAATTATTAAATTCAAAAACATTAAAACAATTCAAAAAAATTTATAAAAAAAAATCATACTCAAATTCTAATTTTAGTTTCAAAAAGTGGAACCAAACAGTCCAAACATAATCTAGAAATGAAAAATCGGATTATCAAATCCATCATTTCCTAATTCCCGCTACCAAACGAGCCCTAAAGGAAGATATAGAGGAAAACTACCTTTGATATGCTTCAAATGTAAAGGGATTGGCCATATTTCTACTAGATGTCCTAACATGAAAGAAGATGAGAAAACTAATGAAATGAAGTTTGACAGAAGAGATAACTGAGAACACAGAGGCAACCGATAGTATGATAGAAGAAGTAACTGAGATTACAAAGATAAAGGCAAGAATGCATGTTACCTTGTTGAAGATGATGATGATGACACCGACATTGACACTGATGAAGACATTGAGGTGGTATTTTTAGCTTTGAAAGAAGATTCAGAAGAAGAAGAAAGGTATGTAGAAACAACACTTATTTCTAAATTTAGCAAGAATGATACTTGGATTATTGATAATGGTTGTACACATCATATGACTAGTGATGAAGAGAAATTTGAATACCTTGAACATTATAATGGTGGATCTGTGAAAATGGGAAATGATACACCTTATCTAGTGAAATGAAAAGGGTCTATATTGTTGAACAATAAGATCAGATGTGAGAATGCATATTGGGTGAAAGGACTTAATTATAATATGTTGGGTGTAGCACAACCGAATAACATAGGTCACTGAGTTACATTTAAAAATAGAAAGGTGAAAATCTATGATGAAACTAGAAAGTTGGTCGGTACTGGTGAACAATCTAAAGGTAATTTATTCTATCTTGACAATGCTGAAGCTTCTTGTTTATTGGATAAAAATGAAGATGTGTGGTTATGGAATAAGAGGTTATGTCATGTGAATTTGATAACATGGTTAAAATCAGTAAGAAAAGAAAAGTTAGAGACTTACCAAGCATATCTAAACCTGATCATATTATGTGAAAACAATGTCAAATGTGAAAAATGTCAAAATTTAGTTTGAAGAGAAAACACTTTTCTTCTAATGCTATTTTGGAATTGGTTCATACTGACTTGTGTGGTCCTATGAGAGCTTAGAGTTATTATGGAGATAAATATTTTATCTTATTTGTTGATAACTTCTCTAGAATGATGAGTTTCATATTTTTAATAAAAAAATCTAAAGCTTTTAAGATGTTTAAATGGTATAAAGCAAAAGTGAAAAAAGAAAGTGGTAAAGAGCTAAAATGATTGAGATCAGATAGAGGTGGTGAATTTATTTATGATGAGTTCACTAATTTTTGTAATGAGCATAGAATTAAGAGATAGGTTTTTGCACTGAGGACACCCCAACAGAATGGGATTTCTGAAAGGAGAAATAGATCTATTATGGATTGTGCTAGAACACTAATAATTGAAAAAGATGTGGCACAAATATACTAGAGAGAAGCTGTTAGTACTGTTGTATACACATTGAACCAAGTTCAACTGAAAAAAGATTCAAACAAGACACCTTATGAATTATGGTATGGTTACACACCTAATGTGAGTTATTTCAGAATATTTGGAAGTAGATGTTACATTCTGAATGATGATAGAAATGATAAATTCAATTGAAAAGGTGGTGAAGGAATATTCTTAGGATATTCTACTAAGAGAAAAGCTTATAAATGTTTGAATAAGGCTACTAACAAAATTACTGAAAGTGCAAATGTGAGAGTTGATGAATTTGCTAAGAAAAATGATGAAGAAAGAAAAAAGGAACTAGAAGACTGGTAGATTTGTTTACATTGAGGAACCTGACTCTCTACCTGAGAAATTGCCTGGCATTACCAAGTAATAGGGTAATTCTATTGAGCATCGGTCTTTACAGACCAAGAATCAACAAATTATTATCGATGAAGATCATGATCATGCACGGAGTGGAGAACATATTGACTAACAAACAACTGAACCTGTACTTGCAAGATATGTAAGGATACATCATCCATAAAATCATATTGTTAGAGATAAGAAATCTGGAATGATGACACGAAGTAAGTTGAGAAACAACACATGCTTAGTTTGTGAATTTGAACCTAAAATTGTTAGAGATGCACTTGAAAATGATGAATAGATTAAGGATATGAATGAAGAGATTGAAAATATACAAAAAACAAAACATGGACATTGGTACCGAGACCGAAAGACAAGAATGTGATTGGAACCAAATAGATATTTAGAAACAAATTGAATGAGAATAGAGATGTTAAAAGAAACAAAGCAATACTAGTATGCAAAGTTTATGCACAAGAAGAAGGTATTGGCTATGGTTAGAATTTTTCACCCATTGCTAGACTTGAAGGAGTTAGAATATTGCTTGCAGATGCTTATTACAAATGATTTAAAGTTTATCATATGGATGTTAAATCTGCATTTCTGAATGGAATATTTGAAGAAGAGGTATACATTAAACAATCTGAAGGTTTTGTTGATCCTAATCAGAGGAATATGGTATGTAAGTTGCACAAAGCATTATATGGACTGAAAGAAGCACTAAGATCATAGTATGAAAGACTGCATTCTTATCTTATTAGTATTAGATTTGTTAGAACAAGTGACAACAATAATTTATATTTGAAAGGTGAAACTGATGATAAGATTCTTATTGGTGAATTTTTTTTTATGATATCATATTTGGAGGACATGATAACCTATGCAAATCATTTGCTAATGAAATGAGAAAATAATTTGAAATGTCAATGTTTGGAAAGATTAAATTTTTTTTTGGCTTACAAATATTACAACAAAATGAAGGCATATACATTACTCAATCAAAATACATCAAGAAAGTATTGAAGACATTCGATATGGAAGACTCAAAACCATTTGGTACACCTATGGTTGTTGGATGCAAATTGACAAAGGATGACAAGTCAACATAGGTAAATTAGACATTGTATAGATCAATGATTGGTAAATTGATGTATGTTGTGCATGGTAGACCATATATTTCACATTCAGTTGGAATTGTAGCAAGTTTTTTGGCTAATCCAAAAGAATCACATATGATTGTTGTGAAAAGAATTTTGAGATACTTGAAGAACACTGAAAACTATGGTTTGTGGTACAAGAAAGAAGGCAATGAACTAAAAGTTTACACAGATGCAGATTGGGATGGAAACATTGATGATAGAAAGAAAACTACTGGTGGAGAATTCTTTTTGGGAGAAAGATTGGTTACTTGGATAAGTAAGAAACAAGGATGCATTTCTCAGTCCACTACAGAAGTAGAATATGTTGTTGTTGTTGTTGCTAATTGTTCAAATATTGCATAGATAAAACAAATTTTGGAATGTATGAATGAGGAGATCACTAACCTAGTGATAATATATAGTGATAACACAAGTGCAATAAATATTTCTAAGAATCTGGTGATGCATGCAAAGACAAAGCATATTTATATGAAGTATCACTACTTTAGGGAACAAGTACAAGAAAAGCAAGTAAAATTAGAGTATGTGAAATCACAAGAGCAACTTGCTAATATATTTACTAAACCCTTACCTAAGGACACATTTGAGTACTTGAGAAGTAGACCAGGGGTCCATCCCCTATCTATCAGACACTAAGGTGATTAGGAGGTTGCATCAACCTATACTTTATTTGAATATTTAATGATTTTAATACATAATGTTCACACTTTGGGATTCCTAAGGCCGTGAAAACTAAAAGATGGAAGACAAACTAAAATTGAATATCAGTACATGCAAGGTACTTGATCTGAACCAAATAACAGAGATAATATTTTGGCTATTGAAGAGTTGATTATTTTATTTTTGGCATTGTTGTCAAAGGGAGAGAGGAATTACATGAAATATTTATCTACAGGGAGAGATGATTGAAGCAAGGAAGAGAGAATAAAAAAGAGACATTAGTTAGAATAGAAGCTAACCGAAAAGGAATGTATTGATGTTGTGTAGTGATTAAACATATTAAATATAGAAGATAGGGAGAGCTTACCGAGTTATAATATTTGCATATACAGTTGTAGAACAGATGTTTGGTATTCTATGGCATATTTCATATTGTGTTGCCATTAATGCCAAAGGGAGAGATTGATAGACTACAACTGATTGAATATCTTGAGGAAGAGTTTGACAACTGATTGGATATTAGAAAGACAATGATTGATGATCACCGAGCTACTAATGTGTATGTGAGACATTAAATTAGTTAACACATTATCATTGATATCAAGTAGTTTTGACTATACTTATCATGATGGTTACAAACATCTTAAGAAGGAAATAATGATGAAGGAATGATATATCTACATAAAGATGAGATGGATGAGAAATTTATGGATATGGTATTCATTGGATAACTTATTGATGAGTCTATGACATTATGTTAGTGATTTGATTGTATTACATGAATCTATTATAGATTGAAGATCAAGAATGAATAAGTTTATGTGGTTGGTAAATGAAGAATTCAATATACACCGAGCAAGTATAGTGTATACTGAGTACATTGTTAATCAAGCTAGTTATCACTGACGCATTATGGTATTGACCAAGTGAAAGAAATAAATGGAACTTATGACTTCTGACTAAATATGATGAGCTGGACAATTGTTGATGATTCCGAGGTAAAAGATAATGTTTCTTATGATGATCAAACGACTGACAAAATTCAAAGATGATCAGATGAAGGAGAATGAAATGTGTTATTGACACAATTGTCATGGAAGGTTAAAGCAGAAAAATCAACGGTGAAGATTAAGAGGCAAAATTTATGGATGGAAATAAAACGATTTATGATATCTATACAAAGAGACAAGAGATTCATTATTGAGTCTATTGTAGGGGATTTCACGTGAAAATATTGAAATCATGCAAAGATGATCAAATTGGTTGAAGACAAAACCGAGGAATTATGTAGACAACACCGAGTGATAGAGAAATCAATTATCGAGTAGAAGAGAATTGGAGGAAACAAAGAGATTGAATTGATTATTGATCAAAAGTATTTTTTGAGTTTACCATAGATATGAAAATAAGCAAATCAAGTTGTATTTGAATCATATCATTATTGTATTAGTTTAACCAGTGCTACAGATAAATCTCTTAACCAAGTGGGACTTAACAGTCTTTATATTTAAATATGACATTCAATGAATGTTGATTGTTTTCTTGTTGACCCCATAGTGAATGTTTGGTCAAGGGAGAACTGTTAGTGATAAATCCTCTAACCAGGTCACACCTCACAGTGTGTTTTGTAACCTTTAACAGGGTTGGCTCTTAACTGAGCTCACTTCAGAAGAGTGAATTATTTTGGGTTACCGGTCCCAAGTGGTTTTTCCCCTAACAAGGTTTCCATGTTAAAAATAAAATTGTTATATGTGTATAGATGTGTTGAATTGTTATTTTACTTTACACATTACTATAATTGGATTGATCGATAAACACAGTTTTTAATTTACTGGTAATCGGTAGATGAAGAGAAAGACATAGTTGACATATTACCGAGTTGAGTAATTGATTTGAAAGTTTTTTTATATACATCTGGAAGTATTTGGGACTGTAGGATAACTGGACTTAACTTATTCACCCCCCTCTTAGTTATCTAACATTATGAGATAGTTAGGCTCCAATTGATAGTTCAGTCCATGTGCACTAGTTCAGTCCATGTGCACATGCATGAAGAGGGTTTTGAGGTGGTTTTTATGTAGATTTCAGTAGATTCACCCCCTTTTTATGCATTCTTTTCATATGCATTTGAGTTTGAGTTTTTTTTAGAGTCTGGAGAGGCAGTTCACTTTCAGTTATGCTTTCAATTTGTTTTAGGCTACCTTTCCTATAAGGTTATTACCTTAGAGTTTTTTTAGAGTTCTTTCTTCTTGCTCACTTTTGCACATTGCAAATTATTAGTAGGTTGTATTGTATCTCATTTTTTTATAATTTTTTAGAAACATGTTCCTTTGAATTTGATATAGTATACATTGATCTTTATCCTATTTGGCATGTTTTGGTATTGATTTGTGGATTGGAATTTATTTCTATGGTTTTGGGAAAACCCTCTGTATCATCTTAAAATGGAAGCACTTCCATGTTAAGAGTGTTTAGCCCTTTGAGTAAGTGATCTAGGGTCATGTCAAGCACCTTGATCGGGTCTTTGCATGTATTTGACAATTTCCCCCCTGTTCTGCTTCTCTCCCCTTTATTTCTAGCCTTTTTCTGACAGTTTTCTCTGAGAATCTAGAGTTTCTAACTGTCAGGGTCAAAGATGACCTGGTAGGGTCAAGGATGACCTAGACCCTGAACTAGGTCAGGGATGACCTTGAACTTGACCTAGGGTGGAGTCTACCTCGTCCCTAACCCTAGGTCTAATTTTTAGATTCTGGGAGTTACGGGATGTCTAGCTTTGGAAAGTTTCTTTTTCCCGCTTCTGGGTCGGCCATTTCAGGTTTCAGAATGGTAAATCCTTAAATTATATTTAATTTGGATCCATTTCTAGGGGTTAAGGTTAATTTGGATTTAATTCTTCAATGTCAGCCTCTCTAGAAGTTTGTGCCCTATATCACTATAAAAGGAAGCCTTCCTCTCTCATTTTCTCCATCAATTCATATCAAGTTTACACATCTCATCTCATTTCACAATCTCTCAAGCAAGATCAAGCAAGCATTCTATCAAGCATTTTCAAGGAAGCATTCAAGCCCTCTTCTCCATTCAAGTTCTCCTTTGAAGATCAAGGATTCAAGCATTCAAGCCTTTGAAGGGATTTGGTTCAAGCATTCAAGATTCATCATTCAAACCCTAGATCTATCCATTGATGAGGCATATTAATGTCTTAATTTTGATATAGTTTTCATAGTTTGGACACACTCTTTGTGCTTTGACAAAACATTTCTAAACACTTGTAGTAAATATCTTGTGAACTTATGCCAGAGACAGCTAGAACCTACTAAACCTATGGGTAGTGTGTATGACATGTTTTTCTTAATATTATACACAGAATGCAGTATTTCATATAACTATTTTAAGCTATGTTCTAATATCTAAGTAAAAGTAGGAATGTTATCTTGCATATGTGTTCCGAATGTTGCTAACTTTTCAGGAGAATGAGGAGTGACGCAAAGAGTGGTGATTACTGCATTTAAGGAGGAGGATAATGGAGACCGGTCATGGAAAAGAAAGTGCAGTTCAGTTCCATTGGATAAGCCGCGCCTGCAAAAGAGTTGTTGTTCCAGAGTATATAGGGGATACAACTTGCTATATTTCTTGCAAGTTGTTATTCTATTGCTTGGTAGTAAATGTACTATGTCATGGTTGATCTTTCACCTTCTTTTTTGGCGATGTTTGTTCAAGACTTTTTATGTTATATTTTTAATAAGCATCCAATCCTCTATATAAGGGATTTGGATCATCTTAGTAAGCTAATGAGAAAATAGATAATGCTGATTTAGATTCAGAAGTTACTCTTTTATGTTCTTCATGAATTATTCAGTTTTTATGTAATCAAAGAAGGATTTTAATGGAAGAGAGATTTTGAAGTACTTGTTGTGTTCATAGTTAATTAAAGCCAACCAAGGGGGCCCACTTGGGAGGTGGAATAGATTTAGGTAGAATATATTCATTTCTTGCAGTTTCCTATTTTCAAATAGATTTACTGTATTAGTCCTGCAACATTATTACTGTGAAAGTTCCTGCAGCACTTGTAGAAAGTGATCATAGTGGATGTTCTGAGTTGTTAATTAGTTTAGGTTCATTTTTAAGCTTTCTGCAATTATCTGTTGTTAGCCAAGGTGTGTTTACTATTTTTTAGCAACAGTATAGATTCTTCCAATGCATTTTACTTTCCTGCAACATAGGTGTTATGACTCCTAAAGGAACTTAGTGCACAAACTGTGCTAACCCATTTCAAGTCCTATGTCCCTGGGTTGACAATTCAAGTGTATTTCATGATGGAATAGGTAATCCTTAGAATAGATATATTATCCTTGAGAGAGAGACAATGGCGTGATTATCTTCATCTATTGTGAAACCGTGCATTTTTGGCATCATTGCCAGGGATGGTGTCAAGCTAGGAACCTTCATGAGTCATTTATTTTCATATTAGTTTGTTAGCTAAGAACTGCAAAGTTGTGGGCTTGATTAACAAGTCACCAATTTCTTGCATGCATAGAAGAATGAGAGATGTCCATGGTAGATTCCTTCTTAAGGAGATTATAAAACCAAAAGAAGAATTCGAAGAACCTGAACTGCCATTTCTTAACGCAAGCCTAGAGTTTACTGCATCATCATCTTCAGTAGAAGAAGACATCTAGAAAACATTTGACCTCCGTCTATTTGAGGAAATATTGGTCAGCTTCCATACTAACCCCACTTCAGGACCGCCTGCTGTCCAGAATCCCCCAATAATTACCAACTTCCAACCATAGTTTCAATATCCCATACCTCCAGCTATGACAACTCCCACATTTCCATTTCCAATACCAAGTCTCATCACTAATCCCAATCTCAAAAATATACCTGCATCAGCATTACCAAAGTTTTATGGTCTCGTCACAGAGGATCCTGATACTTTTTTGTTTGAATTTGATATCCTGTGTCGAAGCTTTGACTATAATAATGACAGTCACAAGCTAAAATTATTCCCAGCCACACTAAAAGAGTCAACTTTGAAATGGTTTATGGGCTTGGGGGCAAATACAGTAGCAAATTGGGATGATACGAGAGGCCTGTTTCTTAGGAAGTATAAGGAATATTGAAGGGGAAATGATTCAAAAGGTGATGACATTTTTAGAATGTCACAACGAGAAGATGAAACATTAGAAGATTATATATCTCGCTTCCTGTTCAACTTACAAAAGAACCCACAACATGCCCTGTAGGAGGAGTCCCAAAAGCTGATTTTTCTCAGAGTAAATGAGAACTGTCTTGAAGCATTGGATCTAATGGCAGGAGGAGATATATCCCAATTTTCATGGGATGACCTTTAGAAGATTTTTTAGAACTACTCTAGGTTAGCAGTAAAGAAAGGAAGGGGATTTCACTCAGCAATAGCCAAGGGAAGTGGCTCTGGTATTTCAAAGATGGAAATTTCAAATTTGTTGTCTAATTTCAAGCAAGACATCATCAATGATGTCGCCACACATTTGGATACAATGGCTTCTAAGAAGAAACATGAAGAGGCTAAGGTGCAGTTAGCTGAGTACTGTCCACACTGTTAGAAACAGAAGAAATATTGTCACTACAAATTGGTTGCTAATGTGGAAAACTAGCATCTTCCAAATGAGTACCTAAAGATAGAAGGAGAAGATGAGCAAGTATTCTTCATTGCTCAACGTCAACCATGGGCCCCATGTTAAGGTATGCCTCAAGACCCTTTACAAAATTTAAATCCATATAGTAATCAATGGCAAAACCGTAGTGTCCAAGGTCCTCCACAATATAATCAACCTAATTGGAACAATGCTTGGCAAAATAATCCATAAAGTCAATGGTATCCTCCACAACAGCTTCAATGGCCATAGTTCCCAAACTAATGGCAACCACCCCAAGGGAATTGGCAGTCTACAAACCAATGGAGAGGACCTCAGCAATGGTCTAACAATACTGGATACCCACCTTTACCACCTCTAGCAAATACACCTACACTAATGCCACCACCTACAAGTTTTGGACCTCAAAAATAGACTCAGTTGCCTGCACAACCTCAACCAAATCCAAATAACCAGTAGCCACAACAACCAATGTATGTTGCTGATGCTCAGTAGTATCCTGATTATGCTCTAAGTGTCTCAAATATACATTTGAGATCTGGTACAACCCTAGCAACACCTGAACCACCTCTTATAACTGAAATACTAGATCCTCCTGCAGCATCAGCACCAGCAACTTCTCTACCGCAAATGATTGACCCAACCAATGTAACTAGTTTAGCTCAAACTCAAACTGTAGTTGAACCTCCTTTTCCACAAAAGCTCATACAAAGTAAACCTGCACAAACAGAGGAACAATCCTTTGACATCATTGACCAGCTGAAGAACATGCATGTCCAGATTCCTTTGTTCCAAGATATTAAGGATGTTCTGATGCAGGAGCATCCTGGGTGTAAGAGCAATCTTGCATCACCCAAAAATATATATATATATATTTTTTTCAATAAGGGCTACTTTGTGCAGAGCTACTATTTATGGAAAGTTACTATTTTTGGTAATTTTCGTATGTGCTCAGAATGATCTAATTTCTTTCTTGGAGGTTCATTTTGGTCATATAAGTCTGCCAGTAAAGTTTCATTTCCAGATCAAGTGTATGTTGGAAGATATTGAAGATTTTCGGTATTGGCAGCAGGGTACAGGAACTTTGGACTCAGTTTTGAAGGCTTTAGAGGCCCCGGATGAGGTTGAAAATTTGGGTGACGGGCGCTTGCGCAGGTCAAGCCTGTAGAGCGCTTCGTGACATTTCCGAAATGGGGTTATAATAGCCGAGCGGGTCAACTGGTGATGACTTATGGTCTTCGAAAGTTGGGCCACCTGAAATGGCGGAAAATAATTTTTTTCAAAATTTCTGTTCGGGTTTCAAAGGTTATCTTGAGCCGACTATGATGTAATGAAATGTAAAATAAAAATAATTTTAAGTTTGGTCGGCCTTATTGGCTAAAATTCTGGAACCTTCCCAGGCGGTGGAAAATTGCCTATATAAGGAAGGCTGTATTATTGTCTTAGGCAGTTCAGAATAGTTCTGGATAATAGTTCGAGGCTTTGTCCTACAGAATATTGTAAGGGAATGCCCATGTGGCTTTGCATATTGTAATTCTGAAAGTTTGTAATTCCACATTTGTGGAGATAATAAGAAGCCAATTTTCTGTTCTTGCATATTGTTGTTGTTTCTCTATTTCTGTTATGTGTTTGTAGTATTAAGGGGAGCACCCTTCATCAAGTGGTATCAGAGCAGATTTTCTTGAGTGTGTAAACAGATCGCCGATTGTGAGGCAGTTTGCACCAGGACCGTGGTTAGGGTTTCAGCGCGCATCGCGAAAATGCCTCCACGAAGAGAACGTGGCGAAAGAGCTGGTGCTGTGACACCTGAGGTTAGAGAGCTGCAGAGACAAGTGCGAGCATTGCAAGAAGAGATTCGTAGAGGAATGAATCTTAATGTTAGAGATGAAAGTGAGGATGAAGCCGAAGAAGAATATCAAGAAGGAGAAGTTGAAATTGTGAACCAGGAGGAAGAAAGACTTTTTCGGGCCATTTCCAAGATTGGGAAAAGACCTAAGATTGAGGTTCCTACATTTTCTGGAAATCTTAACCCAGAGGAATTGATTGACTGGATCAATGAATGTGAGGAATATTTTGAGTATGAAGATGTTGACGATCTTGATAGGGTCAAATTTGCGAAGGCCAGATTGAAAGGTCATGCGAAGATCTGGTGGCAAGAAATTCAATTAGAGCGAAATAGAAGAGGGAAAGATAAAATCACAAGATGGGATCGGATGGTAGATAAATTGAAGCGACAGTTCATTCCTGTTGATTATGAGCTTGACCTACTGAAGAAAATGCAGAGTTTGAAGCAAGCAGGAAGATCTGTTCAGGAGTATACAGAGGAGTTCTATCGACTTCTCATCAGAACAGGCCATGCAGAAGCTGATAAGGAGAAAGTTGCCCGATACCTTAATGGGTTAAGGCCAAGCATTCAGGAGGAGTTGAATCTGGTTCGAATGAGCAGTATTGAGGAGGCATACCAATTTGCCCTAAAAGTAGAGGAAAAGCTGAACAAGAAGTTCGAGAGCAGACAAAACGGAAGAGGTCGCGGTGGACGATCTGGTGGATGGTCATATGGTGGCCGAAATGAAGATCTAAAAAAGAAGGATGAGGCCAGTAGCAGTCAGAATCAGCGAGGAAATAATTCTAATCATTTCCAGGATCAGAATAATAGAGATCAGAGAGGAAGAGGAAGAGGACAAGGATCTGGAAAAGGTGGCTTCCGTGGAACATGTTTTCACTGTGGAGAAGAAGGTCATAGGGCATTTGAATGTCCTCAGCACCAAGGAAGAACAGACAGGAGAAATGAAGGCCAGGCCAGAGTTGCACATGTAGATGAAGATGCCAGATCATCAAATTCTGAAGATGCTGAAAGAGGAGAAATGTTGATTAACAGAAGAGTCATGTTGAGTGGTGAGAATGAACTTGAGCAAAGGAGGAGCCTGTTTCGCACTAGATGCAAGTGTGAGGGTAAATGTTGTGATGTGATTATCGATAGTGGAAGCACTGACAATTTGGTGTCAGAAGAGATGGTGACAAAGTTGAAGCTCAAGAGACAGAAACACCCACATCCATATCGGATTGCCTGGGTGCAGGATGACCACAAGGTCATGGTCAGTGAACAGTGCCTGGTAAAGTTTAAGATCGGCGGGTACCAAGATAAGGTACTATGTGATATCATCTCTATGGATGCATGTCATATGTTATTGGGTAGACCGTGGCAGTTTGACAGATGTGCTGTACACGATGGTCATGCGAATACCTATTCCCTGACAAAGGATGGAGTGCGACATAAGCTAAAGCCATTGAAGGAGACCGAAGAAAAGGTATGTGGTAATGCAAAAATAACATTTGTTGATGGAAGGAAATTTCTAGATGGTATGAGGCATGAGCATGTGTGTTTTGCTTTAATTCCAAAAGTTCATAAAGAAGAAATAGAGGATGTACCTGTAGAGGTTGCAGATTTGTTGAATGAGTTTCAGGATATTGTATTTGATAATGTACCTGATGGATTACCACCGGTAAGGAAGATCAGTCATCAGATGGATTTGATTCCAGGAGCCAGTTTGCCAAACAAGGTAGCACACAGAATGACACCAGCAGAAAGTGAAGAGTTGAACAGACAAGTACATGAGTTGTTACAAAAGGGGTTGATTCGAGAGAGTCTGAGTCCCTGTGCTGTACCAGCGGTATTAGCACCAAAGAAGAATGGAGAGTGGAGGATGTGTACAGATTCTAGGGCAATAAATAAGATCACAATCAAGTACAGGTTTCCATTGCCACGAATGGATGATATTATGGACTGTTTGAGTGGAGCTGTGTATTTCTCAAAGATAGATCTGAAAAGTAGATATCATCAGATTCAGATCAGAGAAGGAGATGAATGGAAGACTGCCTTCAAGACAAAGGAAGGACTGTATGAGTGGTTAGTCATGCCTTTTGGGCTAACCAATGCACCGAGCACTTTCATGCGGCTCATGAACGAGGTTCTGAAAGAATTTTTAGGTAAGTTTTCATTGTTTACCTAGATGATATTTTGATCTTTAGTAAGACATTGGATGAGCATATGATGCATATTCGTATGGTATTTGAGAAGTTGAGAGAAGAGAAATTGTTGATTAATTTGAAGAAGTGCAGTTTTGTGAAGAAAGAGTTAGTGTATTTGGGATTTGTAGTTTCAGCAGAAGGTCTAAAAATGGACCCAGAGAAGGTACAGGCTATCCTTGAATGGCCTACTCCAAGGAGTGCTACTGAGGTAAGATCTTTTCATAGTTTGGCTAGCTTTTACAGAAAGTTTATCAGAAATTTTAGCAGTATTTGTGGACCCTTGACTGAAACAATGAGAGGGGATAGAAAAGAGTTTAAGTGGACTAATGGGGCAGAAAAGAGTTTTCAATTATTGAAACAAAAAGTTATAGAACAACTTGTTTTAGCACTCCCAGATTTTAATAAGGTGTTTCAAGTAGATTGTGATGCTAGTGGTACTGCAATAGGAGCTGTTATAAGCTAAGAAGGTAAACCTATTGCTTATTTCAGTGAGAAGTTAAATGATGCCAAGAGGAAATATTCTGTTTATGATCAAGAATTTTATGCTATAGTTCAGGCATTAAAGAAGTGGAGACATTATCTGCTTCCTAAGGAGTTTGTTTTGTATACTGATCATCAAGCTTTGCAATATTTGAATAGTCAAGGAAAATTGAATCAAAGGCATTTGAAATGGGTTGAGTTTTTGCAGAGTTATACATTTGTTTTGAAACACAGGAGTGGAAAGTCTAATAGGGTTGCAGATGCTCTTAGCAGAAGGCAACTATTGCTGACAGAAATGTAGATTGAAGTGGTTGGGTTCAAGGAACTCAAGAATTTGTATCCAGAGGATCCTGATTTTGGTGAAGCTTGGAAAGCTTGTACAGAACCTGTTACTTTAGACAGGATGAAATGGCTAGATTTCATCATCCAGGATGATATGCTATTCAGAGGGAGTCAGTTGTGCATTCCACGAAGCTCTATGAGGGAGAATCTCATCAAGGAGAAGCATAGTGGAGGATTGGCTGGACATTTTGGTCGTGATAAAACCCTTGCTTTGGTTGGTGAGAATTATTATTGGCCACAATTGCAGCAAGATGTGAAGAAGTTTGTACAGAGTTGCAGAGTATGTCAGATGGCGAAAGGAGTGAAGCAGAATACAGGATTGTATCAGCCACTACCCGTACCAGAGAAGCCTTGGGAGGATATCAGCATGGACTTTATTCTTGGTTTACCGAGGACTCAGCGGGGACATGATTCAATTTTTGTGGTGGTTGACAGATTTTTGAAGATGGCACATTTCATTCCCTGCAAGAAGACTAATGATGCTGTTCATGTAGCAGAATTGTTTTTCAGAGAAGTAGTGAGACTTCATGGTTTGCCAAAGACCATAGTTTCAGATCGGGACACTAAGTTTGTTGGATATTTCTGGCGTACATTGTGGAAGAAGTTGAAGACAGATTTGAAGTTCAGTTCATCACATCATCCCCAGACTGATGGACAGACAGAGGTGGCGAATAGGAGTTTGGGAAATTTGCTGAGATGCTTGGTTGGAGATAAGCCAACAGGATGGGATTTGATTTTACCACAGGCAGAATTTGCATACAATAATTCTGTCAATAGGAGCACTGGTAAATCACCATTCCAGATTGTATATGGAAGTAGTCCAAGAAATGCATCTGAATTGAGGAAGATAGATAAAGGAGAAATAAGTAGTGCTGAAGCTGAGGATTTTGCAGAACACCTGAAGAACATCCATGGGGAGGTGAGGAAGCATATTACCAAGATGAACGCACAGTATAAGGCTAAGGCAGATGAGAAAAGGAGGTATAAGGAATTTCAGGTTGGTGATGAAGTCATGGTTCATTTGCGGAAGGAGCGGTTTCCAGTTGGTACATATAACAATCTGAAAATGAAGAAGTTTGGACCATGTAGGATATTAAAGAAACATGATTCAGGAAACACATATGAGGTAGAATTGCCTACTGAGCTAAATATTTCACCAGTGTTTAACATTTCAGATCTGACAGAGTATCATGAGGGAGGTGTTGAAGATGAGATCACAGCAGCACAGTGGAGTATTCCAGCAACTAGTTCAGACACTAAGGAGATCGAAGATATACTGGACAGTCGTGTTGGCAGAAGCACAAGGAACAGGACATATGAAGAATATCTGGTCAAGTGGAAAGGACGACCTGTTGAAGATTCATCATGGCTGCCAAAGGAGGAGGTTAGCCATCTTGGTTTTCCTCTGCACACCTGAGTCGTGATAGGGTCACTTCTCAAATTACCCCGGGTGTCTGATGCAGGAGCATCCTGGGTGTAAGAGCAATCTTGCATCACCCAAAAATATTTTTTTTATTTTTTTTTTCAATAAGGGCTACTTTGTGCAGAGCTACTATTTATGGAAAGTTACTATTTTTGGTAATTTTCGTATGTGCTCAGAATGATCTAATTTCTTTCTTGGAGGTTCATTTTGGTCATATAAGTCTGCCAGTAAAGTTTCATTTCCAGATCAAGTGTATGTTGGAAGATATTGAAGATTTTTGGTATTGGCAGCAGGGTACAAGAACTTTGGACTCAGTTTTGAAGGCTTTAGAGGCCTCAAATGAGGTCGAAAATTTGGGTGACGGGTGTTTGCGCTGGTCAAGCCTGTAGAGTGCTTCGTGGCGTTTCTGAAATGGGGTTATAATAGCCGAGCGGGTCAATTGGTGATGACTTATGGTCTTCGGAAGTTGGGCCACCTGAAATGGCGAAAAATAATTTTCTTCAAAATTTCTGTTCGGGTTTCAAAGGTTATCTTGAGCCGACTATGATGTAATGAAATGTAAAATAAAAATAATTTTAAGTTTGGTCGGCCTTATTGGCTAAAATTCTGGAACCTTCCCAGGCGGTGGAAAATTGCCTATATAAGGAAGGCTGTATTATTGTCTTAGGTAGTTCAGAATAGTTCTGGATAATAGTTCGAGGCTTTGTCCTATAGAATATTGTAAGGGAATGCCCATGTGGCTTTGCATATTGTAATTCTGAAAGTTTGTAATTCCACATTTGTGGAGATAATAAGAAGCCAATTTTCTGTTCTTGCATATTGTTGTTGTTTCTCTATTTCTGTTATGTGTTTGTAGTATTAAGGGGAGCACCCTTCATCATGTTCCTGTTTATGGCAAAGCTATCAGAGAAGCCTGTCTCAAAAAGCCCAAGAGGAAGAAAAAGGACCCAACCACAGTCCATGTTATAGGACAATTGGCTGACATCATGTTAGGGAAATTGATTATTCCTAAATATTCTGATCTGGGAAGTCCAGTTGTGAATGTGATTATAAATGGTCAGTCACTTAAAAATGCCTTGATTGATCTTCGTGCTACTATAAATGTAATGACCAAGGATACTATGAAAAAGATGAACATAGAAGGATTATGGGCTACCCCAACAATTTTGCAACTCACCAATAGTTCTACTATCACTCTTGATGGGATGATAGAGGACATAGTAGTAGCCTTAGATTCTCTAGAGTACCCTACAAATTTTATGATTTTATCCCCAAAAGTCAACTTAACTAGTTACCCTGTCATTTTAGGATGACCATGGTTAGCTATAGCTGATGCAAATATAAGTTGTAGGTCAGGGAGTATGACCATATTGGATGGATAGGCAACAAAAAAATTTGTCTTGTATCCTCCAACACAACCCCAACCAGATTTAAGCACACCTTTATGGCCAAATTTAGGGGATGGAGAGGAAGAGTTAAACTCTATAGTAAAACTTATTATGTTACATAGACAATCTTTTCTAAAGCTGTAGGAGGAGGATTTAGTAATTTAAAGTATTCTTAATAATACTTGTGTGATAGAAAAGGATGTATCTGACATCTTTGTGTTGGAACTAACTACATATGAGGAATATATTGAGAATTGTTTTCTACCTAAGGAGCGAGACATTATCCATCAGCTTTTACCATGTGAACGAGATACAAGTCCCATCTCTGAAGCTGCTATGGTTAATCTCACAACTACTATTGAGTTTTCAAAAGGTCATAATCTCCATGTCAATAACAAACTACCTCCCAAACAACTAAAATAATTAACAGAGCTTCTTCAAAAACATGAAAAGGATTTTGCATGGGACTATGGAGATATGAAAGGGTTAAGCCCCACATTATGCACTCATAGAATATATATCAATGAAGGGTGCCTACCACTCCGTCAACTCTAGAGGTGGATTAATCCAGCACTCAGGGAAATAGTTAAAACTGAACTACAAAAATTGCTTGATGCTAGTTTTATATACCTTATATCTGATAGTTGATGGGTCTCACCTCTGGTTATAGTACCTAAAAAGGGAGGGAAATGGTAGATTTGTGTAGATTACAGAGAATTGAATAAGGCAATGAAGAAAGATCATTTTCCTTTACCATTTATTGATCAAGTTCTAGATACTCTAGCTGGTAATAAATATTTTTCTTTTCTTGATGGATACAGTGGTTATAATCAGATAAGTATAGCTCCAGAGGATTAGGATAAGACTACATTTATATGCCCATGGGGTACTTTTGCATACTTTGTATTGCCATTTGGCCTATGTAATGCTCCAGCAACATTTCAAAGAGTTGTAATTAGTATTTTTGCTGACATATCACATGACTGTATGGAAATATATATGGATGATTTTACAGCATTTGGAGTGAACTTTGAGGAGGCTTTGATGAATCTTGAAAAGGTTCTTGTCTGATGCAAAGAACATAATCTATCACTTAATAGTGAGAAATATTTCATGCTTATGCAGGAAGGGGTGGTGCTTGGTCATTGTATATCAGTCGCAGGGATACAAGTGGACCCAGCCAAGATAGAGGTAATTCTAACATTGCCCACACCTACTAAACCAAAGGATTTAAGATCATTTTTAGGTCATGCTGGATATTATAGGCATTTCATTTAAAAATTTAGTCAAATAGTTAGTCCTTTGTATACACTGCTGACAAAAGAAGTTGAATTCATTTGGACACCAACATGTAATGAATCCTTCCTACAGCTTAAAAAACTCCTTACCACAGCACCAGTTCTTAAGGGACCAGATTGGTCTATTCCATTTCATATCCATACTGATGCATCAGACTATGTTGTAGGTGTTTTATTAGGAAAAAAGCATGCTAACTTTGAAAATGCAATCTATTATATTAGTAGAAGCCTCCATGGCCCTGAACTAAACTACACAGTAACTGAGAAGAAACTTTTAGTTGTAGTTTATGCATTGAACAAATTCTGACACTATGTAACTGGCTATCCTATTTTTGTTCATACTGACCACTCAGCCATACAGTACTTGATGAACAAACCTGTTGTAACTGGCAGATTGGCAAGATGGCTCTTGTTATTGCAAGAGTTTGATATTACCATTATTGATAAGCCAGGCAAGGCCAATGTAGTTGCTGACTATTTGTCTAGACTTCAACTTGCTGATGAAGATCCAACTCCAATTGAAGATACATTTCTAGATGAGCATTTGTTCCACATAGCAACCCATACACCATGGTATGCAGATATAGCAAACTATCTTGCTACAAATAAAATGCCCCCACACTTCTCCCAAAAAGACAAGAAGAAGCTTGCAGAGAAAAGTTTTCATTATTCATGGATAGATAACAATATCTTCTATACAGGACCAAATCAAATCATGAGGAGATGTGTCAAGGAAGATGAAATATATGACATACTACATGCCTGTCATGATGAACCATGTGGAGGCCATTTTGCAGGAAAACAAACAACATTAAAGATACTTACAACTAGATATTATTGGCCAACATTACATAAGGATGCAGCAAATTATACAACCAAGTGTGACAAATGCTAGAGAATGGGTCGGCCAACCAGATCAGATGAGATGCCACTTAATCCACAAGTTGTTGTAACACCCTTTGACAAGTGGGGTATGGACTTCATAGGGCCGATTGACCCACCATCAAATGGAAAATCCTACATCTTGGTATGTACGGATTATTTTTAAAAAATGGGTGGAAGTCAAGGCAATGAAAAATGTAAGAGATGAGAAAGTAGCTAAATTCTTATATGAAGAAATATTCACATGCTACGGAGTTCCCAGAGAACTTGTAACAAATCAAGGAGCCCAATTCACATCAAATTTGATCACTGAACTTATGAAAGAATACAACATAAGACACCAGAAATCCAGCCCTTATCACCCTCAGGGAAATAGGCAAGCAGAGGTCACCAATAGAGAAATTGAGGCCATTCTGACCAAGACAGTGCAAATACATAGGAGGGATTGGAGCAACAGGTTAATTGAAGCCATCTGGGCTTACCGAACTACATGGAAGACAACAATTGGATTCACCCCATTTGAACTTGTGTATGGCAAAGCAACAATGTTGCCCATTGAATTTGAACATAAAACATTGCGCACTGTTATGGAATTGAACATCAGCCTTCCTGCAACACAAGAAGAGAGACTTCTCCACTTGAACTCACTAGATGAAATGAGAAAGATAGCTTTGGAAAGAACTGTACACACTAAAATGGTGCACTTCTATGAACCATTACATGCAAGGTTGCTAAAAAATGAGGCCTCACAAAGCAGCTCATAGCTCTCTATGCATGAAGTTGCAAGGGACTATGATGTGTTTGCTCTCAGCTAGAGCTACAAGCTTGTGACCTTACTAGTCAACCAAACAATGAGAGATTCACAATGAAGACAAGGGAAACAATGCCAATATCTCCAAGAATCAAATATACAAATGCAATGCAATGCAACTACAATGAGAATGCAATCTAAGCTATGAAAGGAAAGTACAATGCAACTAATCTATGAAAGGAAATAGCAATGGATTACAATGCCTCCTATTTAGACTATGTGAGCTTATTCTATTGCATAAAAGGAAATCTACACTAAGAATGCCATTATCATGCAACTATGAAAGAAAATGTGAACTAGATGATGAAATGAAGCAAGTCTTCAATGTCTTCAAACTCTAAATGCACCTAAAACCTGCAGCATAACATTAGCATAAAAACATGGTATATGCAAATGAAGGAGAGAGCTCTCCTTTTATAAGAAATGAGGTGAAATGGACCATGGAGATTAAGAGGCAAAAAGTCTTAATCAGCGGTGGAGCTTGAAAGAGGAGCAATCCATGTGCACAAGTATCCTCCAATGAGAGTGAAGTGTTGACTTTTGAGCCTCATGTGAGACAAAAGGTGCTTTTTTCCTTTTTATAAAATAGGAATAATATTTTATTTGTGCAACTTAGGATAAGAGGAAAGGGTGGGATTTTTATTTATTAAAAGGGGAGGAAATATTCCTTTTAGGTAAATAAAAACTTAGGATAAATGGTTAGCCCATAGGATAAAAATCCAATATATGATCGAAATTAAGATTTGATCAAGAAATTGATAATGTTGAAAAATATTGATTATTGATAAAAATGATTCAGGATTGATAAATCAAATAAATGGGGCCCAAAGTCTAGGCGACCATTTTAGGGTGCATACATTTGCCCCTCTTTGACTAATGTGTGATCGATTTGGGAACACATGTAGTCAAAGAATGAAGTTGCAATGTGAGATCGATTTGGGATCACAAAATAACTCAGATATGAGGTCGATTCGGGATCATATCTGGACAAAGCATAAACAAAGGCCTTTGAACATGAGGTCGATTCGGGATCACATTCAAAGTAAGAGATAAGAATCTCAAATTTGAGCGAAAGCTCACAAAAGATGTCTGAATCAAGAGAATCAAGCAATTGGGGATGAGAATCCCATAAGTACTGCCCCCTCGGAATCGAAATTGAAATCAGGTAGAGAGGAGAACAGTGAATTGATAAGGATTTGATCAAATTAGAATGAAATCACAATCGAATGTAAGGGTCAAATAGGTTAACCATTAGGCAATAAAACATGTCCCAGCCTGACTGAAAAGATGCAGTCAAATGTAAGAAATGATGGAATGGAATGACTATGAATGAAAGACTAGAAGGTTGGAAGACATGGAAATGAAGAAATGACGATGCCCCAAAAGATTAGGCGTCAAAAGATCAGCCAACTGCGCAGAAGGGGGGAAGATTTTGAAATGCAATTTTGACTATCAAGATGACTTCGAATTTTGATTTCAAGTCTGAAAATGGATCCAGGACGTCGAAATTAGCTAAGAGTGCAATTTTTGTGCGATTCTGAGGTGTTTTGAAAATGAGGTCAAAAAGTCAAAAGACTATAAAAGGGGTCAAAATGTCATTTTCAAAAATCATTTGTCTTTTAGCGATTTGAAAATTTCAGAGCTTGAGAGAGAGAAAATGGCCCAGCAAGTAGGAGTTCCCGTCCACAGGCATCAATTTGAGCGCGCCCGGTTGCACAACCGGCCACCACACTATCCTGCCCCGGTATGTTTTCAAAAAACTCGAGCTTTTTAGTCATTTTTTGTATTTAATAGCTTATTTTAGCACGTTTTTCAAATTTTTAAATTTTAAAAATTTTTCCTAGGTGAAATATCACGTGATACTTTAGAAGTATCGTGCGCTTTGGGGAGAAGTATCACACGATACTTCGCGGGTCCCCAAAGTATCATGCGACCTAAGGCACCAGTATCGCACGATACTGGGCGAAAGATCACACGATACTGGGTGAAGTATCGCACGATATAAGGTTTATCGCCCCGCTATAGAGAGAAGTATCGCGCGATACTTCTCCAAAAAAGAATATCGCCCAGTATAAAATATTGATTTTTAATGGATTTTTGAGCAAAAATGTCATGGGTCTAGACAATGTTACGTTTTTAGGATGTTTTATACTGAGTTTTTGGACATCCATCATGATATGTGCTAACAACTGGCTTGGTTTTGGCTTGCAAGAGGTTTTTTCGGTGCTCATCATCAGAGCGCCGAAGGTGACAGGATTGCGGTGTGTCCAGGATCTAGACGATTCGGGCAATGCCGATCTCAGAGCGATGGGATTCTGGTATCTGCTGAGATACCCCTATATCCGTGCGGACCATGGGTTGTTGACTGCTCTTGCCGAGAGATGGCATAGTGAGCACAACACCTTCCATCTGCCTACTGGAGAGGCGTCGATTACTCTGGAGGATGTCTACAGGATCTTACGAGTGCCATGTCATGGCGAGCCAGTGAGTATAATCATGTTGTAAGATCTAATAATAAATATAATGTTTCCATATGATGAAAACTGACATGATTCATTTGTTGGCACAGGTGTACTATGATCAGGATGCCACTAAGGGGCGCCGACTGGTTCAGGAGATGTTCCAGGATGTCACGATTCTGGATAGGCATATCAGTTGGGAGAGGCTGATAGACGATTTTGGCAGAGACTACCCAGTGGCTTCCATCATTTCGTAGATTCTGATGACTAACTGCAGTCAGAAGGGTTTCCCGCTCGGATGGGCTCGACTTTTGGTGGACTTGATTGGTAGGCCGTGACAGATGGCATGGGGTCCTGCCATATTGGTAGAGATGTACCACGAGTTGCACAAGATCGTCTACAGAGATGGTCAGACATGGGCATGCGGTGCCATCCTGGCACAGGTATGGGTGTGGGAGCACATCACTGTGGTGTGCCCCAGGATTCAGCCGAGGGAGAGGAGGTACCCCTACATTTACAGGTACCTTGAGTTTATATCACATGCCCATTCTAGGGATGTGACCTATTACAGGCGCATTCTAGATGAGATAGCCTCCTTCACATGGAGGCCCTATAGGGAGGTTGAGGTTTGGGGAGATGTAGCGGATGAGCTGAGCTACATGCTGTGCAGTCGGCCACTGGTAGGTCGGTATGCAAAGATTGTAGAGAGATTCTGCATCACTTGGGTATGGCAGCAGTTCGGGAGGCAGCAGCGAGTCTCGATAGAGACTACCACCTATGCCAGAGCTAGAGACGAGGAGGGTCATGGGTGGCTACCCATGCTGGATTATCAGCAAGCTGTCGCAGAGACAGCAGGTATCAGGAGCGAGCCCTGGGAGTATTTCCCAGAGATGGCAGATGCAGGGGCTGATGGAGCCTACAGAGCAGAGTAGCGGAGGGTGCCCTTCCCTCGGTTTATAGTTCCTGATGCATAGGTACCAGTGCCAGGAGGAGACGGAGGAGATGAAGGGGGAGATGGAGGAGATGGAGGGGATGGAGGAGAGGGAGGAGGGGAGGGAGGGGATGGAGGAG
Source organism: Chamaecyparis obtusa (assembly GCA_027943335.1). Taxonomy (NCBI): domain Eukaryota; kingdom Viridiplantae; phylum Streptophyta; class Pinopsida; order Cupressales; family Cupressaceae; genus Chamaecyparis; species Chamaecyparis obtusa. The sequence goes on along the minus strand of BSBK01007222.1, from coordinate 171,125 downwards.
ATGGAGGGGACAGAGGAGAGGGAGGAGGGGAGGGAGGGGATGGAGGAGATGGCAGGAGGGGGAGAGGGAGGAGGATGGAGAGGGGAGAGGGGTCGAGATCAGGTGGCTGGAAATGGTCACGGGGACAGCGATCAGTGACACCCGAGGAGGAGGCGAGACCAGCTCACCGGTAGGCGGAGGTATAGTAGGAGCAGCCTACGGGGGGAGAGGACCTGAGAGCCCAGATAAAGGCTCAGGAGGTAGAGATACAGCAGCTCTGGACTACTATAGCCGTGAGAAATCAGCAGCTACTGGATCTGAGGGCAGAGCAGGATCAGCAGATATCTGATCTTAGGGCAGAGATAGCACACCGTGAGGCGATGGCATAGGCTGAGGCACTGGAGCTCCGACGAGAGTCAGCGAGAGAAGCCTATTATCACAGGTTATATCTGCAGGCCGTCCCAGAGGGTGAGAGAGCACCATCATACTCTCAGCGGGTAGGGGTATCAGATGTGGTACTCGATAGGAGAGCTATGCCTCCTCCACCACCACGAGCTCCTCACGAGGGTGGTAGCGAGTCTTAGGGTTAGGTCTTAGATGTTTTGGACATATCTTGAGACTTTCGATCCAGATTTTGGGATCTCATATTGTATTGTCTATCATGACATTGTATATAGATTTATGAGATTACTGGATGTTCGATGTATCATGTGTATTTGTCTCACTTGTGATGGATGTATCAGTTTATATATATTATCTTGTCATTTTGCTCAAAAATGTTTATGTATGTTCTCTCTCATAGATGTATGTTTAATTCTCATGTGTATGATATAGACTCATGGTTCTTTGAAAATGACAGTTTTGATATAGATATGATGATATGATTAACCCCTTGTGATGAACAGGACCAGGTTCGAGATGAAAAAGACAAGGAGCGAAAGACATGATCGGGAAGAAGAAAAGGTGAGCGCAGTCGACTGACAGGTCCATGTAAGATGAAAAGGAGAGCTCTCTCCAGATGCAAGAAATGCAAAACTAGACTATCATGACCCTAAAAATGCAAGCTACTATGAAAGTGGTTGACTTGCAAGGTCACAACGCTTCTAGACATCTAAGTATCATCATTGAGTGTTATTGGTAGCATCGTAAGATCATACAATGCACACTAGCGTAACTATGTGGATATGAATATGATCTTTATCAGATAGAGATGTGGGAATCTCACCTAGGCATCAAAGACATATAGGTCAAGATGACTAATGCAGTGAGATCACCTAAATTTGTTATAGCGAGATTATGCTTGTATTAAGACACATGAAAGTCAGGATAGCTAAAAGCATGCACTCGCAAAATAGTCAAGGATAATACCTTGTAGGTCCATAGTGTCAAGTAAGACTAGCATAAATGCTCATGACATTGAGGACCAACAAAATATACCCACAAGTAGAAAAGGAAATAAAACATGTTCTCATTCCCTCAGTCTTCTAGCTATGCATCATCAAAAACTTCTCAGGGAGAGATCACGCATCAAAGAAATCCTCATAGACAGCACACAAAGAAAAATAAAGTCAACATATCGCCATCGAGTTAATTGTTTAAGTGTGTGTGTGTTGGTCATAGAGTCAGACTCTGAGTATCGCATCTACACATGAGCATTATCGCATTATACTTAGACTATAGGCAAGACATCTAATAAGTGTTAAGAAACACTCGACGCAAGGGTAGTGTTGAAAAACACTATTTGGGGTGGTGTTGAAAAACACCTGTTGTGAAATGTCCCCAAGAGACAAACGCACCTAAAAGACCAATGCTAACAGTTATGCCTCCTAGACAAAGACAAAGACCAATTCCAGACTAAGCCAAATAAAGTCAAGGCATGATGGGAAGTGGCTAAGTGTCGAGGACGCATGCTAACAAATAGGAGTGCAAAGGCCTCAAGTAGTTCCTGTTTCCAAGTTTTCACCACTTGGAATCTTTTCTTTTTTTTTTCATTTTTTTGGATTTTTGCTACCAAGGCGCTTATTGCTAGGTTTTCACCAAGGCACTTTTTTAATTTTTTTTAATTTTTTGAATATTTTGATTTTTTTTAATATTTTTTCAGGACTTTATATGCTTTTTAGGATTTTTTCAGCATCATATATCAATTTTTTTAGAATTTTTTCAGGATCAATAAGTATGTACAAAGGATGCCCCCAGACAGAATGGGCATCAAGGATAGAACTTCTTGAGGTGTACAATGTTGATGGGATCAGGGAGCTGTTCTCCATCAGGGTCTGACAGTAAATACACACCAGTACCAAAAGAAGTTGTAATAACATATGGTCTTAGCCAGTTAGGTTCAAACTTGCCCTTTTGCTCTCTGTGCTGTTGGTTCTTAGGGTTCTCTCGCAAAACAAGATCACCTATTTGAAATTCTCTAGGGTGAACTTTTTTGTTGAATGCCTTAGACATACGCTTCTGATACACTCTCATATGATTAAAGGAAGCCTTACGTTTCTCATCTAGAAGTTCTAGTTCCTGTAGCCTCATGGCGCGGTAATCCTCATCTGTAATCAAACCTTTGAGTGAGACTCTAAGTGATGGTATCTCGACTTCTAAAGGCAATACTGCTTCAGCGCCATAGGTGAGAGAGAAAGGAGTGGCTCCTGTAGGTGTGCAAACGCTTGTTCTATAAGCCCATAGTGCTGGATTGATTTGTAAGTGTCAATCCCTACCATTCTTGTGCACTGTTCTATGAAGAATCTTAAGAATGGTTTTGTTAGAAGCTTCTACCTGTCCGTTTTCCTGTGGAAAATATATGGAGGACCAATGTTGCTTGATTTTAAACTTTTTGCATAGGTGCTTTAGGTCCTTATTCTTAAATTGACCTCCATTGTCAGTAATGATCTTAGAAGGCACTCCAAATCGGCAAATGATATGATTCAAGATGAACAAAGAAATGGTCCTTCCTGAAGCAACAGAAAGTGGCACAGCTTCCACCCATTTTGTGAAGTAGTCAGTGGCAGTAATAATGAACTTGTGTCCACCTGATGAGTTGGGATGAATCTGCCCAACTAGATCAAAGGCCCAGCGCTGAAATGGCCAATGAGAAACAGAAGGGATCAGCTCCCTACCTGGAGCATGAATCAGGTTGCCATGTTTCTGACATTTTTCACATGACTTGGCAAAGGTGACTGCGTCTATCTGCATTATGGGCCAATAATATCCTGCCCTAAGCAACCTTTAGGCCATGGAAAGACCATTAGAATGTCCACCACAAATGCCCTCATGGATGTTAGCTAACGCTTGGTTGGATTCCTCCTTTTCCAAGCACCTAAGGAGCGTCTCATCTAAACCCCTCCTATATAAATCACCAGAGATGAGGGTGTGGCGAGAGGCGTTATGAATGAGGTTTCGGCATTCAGAGTGGTTAAATGTGTCAGGGATGATGCCATCACGAAGATATGAATAGATAGCACCATATCAGGAAGACTCGTGTGTGATAATGGCACAAATGACATGGCTTTCAGACGAGTCAAAGATGGGATGGTGTAGCTCTTCCACCAGGAATTCAAATCTGGATTCATGTGTCTCCAATTGAAGAAGTGAAGCTAATGTGGCCATGGCATCTGCAGCTTTGTTCTCTGTCCTAGGGATCTGTTGAAATGTCACAAAGGTGAAATAGCATCTCAAGGAATCAACCATCTTTTTATAGGGTATCAATTTGTCATCCTTGGTTTGATACTCTTCATTGACTTGGTTGATGATTAGCTGGGAATCCCCAAAGACATGTAACTCTGTGATGTTCCATTCTATAGCCATTCTCAAGCCATTAGTTAAAGCTTCATATTCTGCAATATTATTGGTACATGGGAATAATAGTTTGTAAGACTTCGGAATGTTCTACCCATGTGGAGAAACAAATAACACTCCAGCACCTGATCCATTTTGCATGCGGGAGCCATCAAAGAACATTTTCCAAGTGCGAGTAGTGGTATATAAGATGTGTTCATCTGGGAATTCCACTTGGACTGGCATACTATCCTGGATTGGAAAATCAGCTAATTGGTCGGCAATAGCTTGCCCTTTTATTGCCTTCCTTTCAACGTACTCTATGTCAAATTCAGTTAGGACCATCATCCATTTAGCGAGTCTACCCGTCAAGGCAGCCTTACTAAGCAAGTATTTAAGGGGATCAATTTTGGCAACCAAATGTATGGTATGAGCAAGCATGTAGTGGCGCAACTTTTGAGAAGCAAACATCACCGCCAGACAAGACTTCTCAATATTATTGTAATTGATCTCATAGGAGACCAGAGTACGGCTGATATAGTAGATGGCCCATTCTTTCCCAGTATCATCTGATTGAGCCAATAGTGCCCCCAGGGAAGTGTTTGTAGCTGAAATATATAGGATCAATGGTTTCCCTGGAATAGGAGGCATTAGGATCGGAGGATTGGCCAAGTATTGTTTGATCTGATCTAGGCTCTTTTGACAATCCTCGTTCCAAACACAAGAAGCACCCTTATGCAATGTCTTGTTGAAGGGTTGCACTCTATCTGCAAGCTAAGAAATAAACCTCCTAATTGATTGAAGACGTCCCTGAAAACTTCTCATTTGGCTGATATTCCGAGGAGGTGGCATATCTAGGATTGCTTGGACCTTTTCGGGGTCAACCTCGATACCTTTTGCTGATATTATGAATCCTAAAAGTTTGCCTAAGGTGACGCCAAATGCGCACTTCTTTGGATTCAATCTGAGTTGAAATTGTTCCATACGATCTAGAATTACTTCTAGATCATTGAGGTGTGTGTCCCATTTTCTTGATTTTGCCAGGGTATCATCCACATAATCTTCCATATTTTTGTGCATCATATCATGAAAGATAGTCGTCATAGCTCTTTGGTAGGTTGCTCCTGCATTCTTTAATCCGAATGGCATGACGTTCCAGCAATAGGTTCCCCATGCACATGTGAATTCTATTTTTTCTTGGTCTTCAGGAGCTATTTTGATTTGATTATACCCTGAGAAACCATCCATTAGAGAATATATGTCATAGCCCGCTGTCATGTCCACTATCATGTCAATGTTTGGAAGTGGAAAATCATCCTTTGGGCATGCTTTGTTTAAATCTCTAAAATCTGTGCAGACACAAATGGACCCATCATGTTTGGAGATAGGTACTATGTTTGAGATCCATTCTGCATAATCGATGGCTCTAATAAATCCAGCTCTCAAAAGTTTTTCTAATTCTCCTTTGACAAGTAGAGCTACATGTGGATGCATTTTTCTTAATCTCTATTTTACTGGCTTGACTCCTGGAGCTATGGATAAGTGATGCATTATGAGATTCATGTCAAGCCCTGACATGTCTGAGTAGGTCCATGAAAAATTAATTTTCTTTTTCTATAAAAATTGTACATATGTCTTGGTCTCTTCCTCTGATAAAGACTAAGCAAGATGGACTATCTGAGGATTTTCTTCTGTGTTTAAATTGACTAGCTTTGTTGGTTCAATCAATATTGATGATCTATCCTAGAAATAACTCAGCAAGTTATTAAGTACCCCATCCTTAGGTGCCTCAAAGAGGTTTTCACCTTCGGATGCGTCATTTCTTTTTACTATTTTTGGTTCTGACACCGCCACGAAGTGGTTTTTGCCATCAGACCTATTTTTCTTTTTCTCTTTTATTTTGAGACTGAGGTACTTAATATCAGGCTCTGTCATGCTAGTTGTTGGTTCACTGGTGGAAGAAGCCACGGGTTCAAGAGCATTTAGATAGCAGGCAATTTTGTAATCATTGTGGAATGTGAGGAATGTGGGCTCTTGATGGCGTTGAGACCAATCAATTAGGTCAAAGTGAACAAGTGGTAAGTCAATGGTGGGTTCGATGTTGTTTATGTGAAAGGTGTCATCTCTGGTGACCATATAATTAGAGTTCATCAAGTCTTCTCCTAAGATACTTGAATTAGGACTCATCCTATCAAATGAAGCATCGTCCACTAAGGCAATTTGAGGAGTGCAATCCTCTAGTCCGATACTAGGATCGTTAGTCGCATCGGGTTGGGTACTATAGGCATGGATAATATCCACGTCCAGATCAATTGTTGCATCTGAAAGTGAGTCCCATTCATATTCATGGGAGTCTATCTTTGAGTCATCATTTAGGCCTTGTGATGTAGAAGCCTCAAGGTTAGGAAGGGTTTTCCCCTCTCTAGTGCTAGTATTAGTACTATCCATCACAGCTAGGGCAGTAACACTTTCCTTTGTCGATCTAGCAGTCACAAAGTCACTATCCGTCGCAGCTGGGATAGTAAGACTATCAAGCATCAAATCTGTGGAATCTCCCCAAAGGAGATTCATTGAGGGAACCCAATCATCAGACACATCTTGTTGGTTGGAAAGATTAGGCGTATAATCTGCATCACTGTCACTGTCCGTCGCAGCTGGGACAGGGACACCTTTCTTCTTCTTATTCTCAAAACCTAAGCCAATCGTGGACTTGTTCTTTCGTCCAAAGAGAGCATGATCAAGAGGCTCAGCTTTAGCATCCAACCTATGACTAAGGGGACCATATCCCAGATATCCCATATTTTTAACCAGTGTATATCCTTTCCCATAAGTTTCAGGTGAAGGAGCAAAATTCTCGTTATGTTTGTATTTCTCCTCATGATAGATCCAGTCCCTTACAACAACTTCCTCTTTCTCTTCTTGAATGGGGACCGAAGACTCAACAAATTTCCCAAATAATGTCATTGTTGATGATGAAGGCTTCACATTTGGGGATGGTCTCCCATAAGACCTAGGAGAGATTGGCATGTTTGTAAAAGAATCAATCTTATAATCTCCCATCCCAAGATCCATGGTCTTGAACTTCTGCTTGCATTGTTCAAGTGAACTACTAGGACTGTCAGCTTCCCTATTCAAAGGTACATGTGATCCCACAGAAATGTTATTAACTGATAAAACACTATCTCCAGGGATGCAAATTTCTACACCGTTATGTGGAAACTTTACACACTGGTGATATGTTGATGGGACTGCTTGCATTTCATGAATCCATGGCCTACCTAGAAAAATGTTGTAGGCTAGAGGTCCAACATCAACAATTTGAAATAAGATATCTTTCTCTACTGGACCAATGCGAATAGGTAAAATGGACAATCCCTTAGAACTTCTTTCTGCTTCGTCATATGCTTTGATTGTGATTCTTTTCTTTGTGTCAATGACGTTCTCAGAATATCCTAGGGCCAGCAACAAACTCAGGGTACAAATATTGAGCCCCGCACCCCCATCTATCAGTACACGCCTAACACGGGTTTTATGAATCATGACTTCGATGTGTAAGGCCAAATTATGTGGGTGACTAATGGATTTTTCATCTTCTTCAGAGAAGGTGAGGTAATGAGGGCTAGCCAAATGGTTGACCATGTTTTGGAATTGGTCAATATCTAAGTTGTTAGGGACATTGGCTGCTCGCAAGGCATCCTCAAGGATGCGCTTGTGCTTAGGAGATAATTCTAAAAGCTCAAAAATGGATATCTGCGCGGGTGTACGTTGTAGTTGGTCAATAAGATTATAATTGGAATCAGGACCAACGGCAGATTTGGGAGGAGCACCTTTGGACACGGGCTGTTTAGACTTGCTAGTGCTAGGACCTCTAATGATAATGGGCGCTTGGGCCTGGCCCCTAGTGACAGCATTGAGGGACTGGGGCATTCTTTGTGAGTGAGGGCCTCTTATCACCACAGCGGGTCTTTCATCAGTCATAGGAGTTGAGTCCACATTATGTCCATAGGGATCTTTCCCTCTCATCATGTTGACCCTATCATCCACAACTTCAAGCATGTTAATAACGTTCTTCACATTTGTGTAGGTATAGTTGATAGCCGCCTTGCCATTCTTATTGTTAGAATTCTCTCCTTTCTCATATTTAGGCAAGGGCTCTTTAAAGGCTTTATGATCTACATTAGTGGTTAACCCATCCACTTGTAATTGTCCTTTCTCAATAAGGTCTTGGACAAGATGCTTGAGTTTAAAACAATTTTCTATGTCGTGTCCAATCCCATTATGGAAAACGCAAAAAGCCTTAGCATCCCACCAATGAGGTAAAGGATCCGGTATGCGATGTTTTGTAGGATCCTGTGGGTGCGCCAAATTATGAGCAACTAATGTCTTAAAAACATCTGTGTAAGATTCTCCTAATTTGGTAAATTGTCTTTTCTCCATTTTAGATCTCTTTTGATACTTAGGTTTGTCTTGTTGTGTTGAAGACGTTTGCAATTTCATAGCTTGAACTGCATGAGAGAGGTTAAGAACTCCTTCATTTTTGACCTGAGATGAGTCAACAACTCCATCGTTGACCACTTGCTTGTTTTTGTTCCAATAGGAGTTCTTTTTATCCTTGTTACCATTAGTATTGTTATTTTGGCTATTGTTATTATTTGTTGGTTTAGCCAAAATTCCTTGTTCTTTTAGGACATCCTCAATGCGACATGCCACCTCTACCATAGTATCAAAGGAATTAAATGGGATTTTCTTGACTTCATATCATAGTTCTAGTATCAGATTGTTCACAATGATATCAATTCTCTCCTCTTCAGGGATTGTCCTTGGGTATTTCGAACACAATCACCTCCATCGTTGTAAAAATGTGACAAAAGATTCCACTTGATTTTGCTTAAGTTTACACAAATCAAGCATTGTGACCGACCTCGATAAGTTGTAAGCAAAATGTTGAACAAATATTTGGACAAGTTCTTTAAATGTCTTTACTGGAGGGGAAAGGTTGGTGAACCATTCCATGGCTTGACCTTTTAAACTCCTTGGGAATAATCTCATCAAGTAGGAGTCTTCATGGTGAAAGGAAAAGCTCATTATGTAGAACTGTCAAACATGGTCGTGAGGGTCACCAGTGCCATCATATTTGTCGTATGTTGGGAATTCAACTTTCTTAGGGAATTCTACCATCACCACACTTTTGTCAATGGGGTTAGGACATATGGAGTCCAAATGAAATGTGCTCTTGGGAGCCTTCATCCTGTCTATATCCTTTTGCATTTGTAAGATCACCTCATCAGTTGAAGGATTCTATTTCTTGATCTTTTGGTGAACATCAAAATTATATGGAACTTTAGCGCCTTTTTTGATAAGACTTTCCAAGAATTGGTCTTTGTTTTGTTCCACATATTGCTCCACATATGCTTGAAAGGATGGTTCTTGTTGCATAGTCATGAAGTCCATATGATCAAATTTAGCATAACTACCTCCATGTTTTTAGCCATGATGTGCTCGTTGGGAGGGTTGCTTTGAATGTCTATGAGACAACTGTCTCCTATGATGGTCATATCTTGAAGCCCTTCTTCCTCTAGGACTTGGGGATCGTGAGGGTGTCTTTGATCTTCTTTGAGGGCTAGGGGAAGGGGTAGATGGGGGTGAGTTGGTCCCACTATTGGCTCCCCTCCCATTAAATTGGCTTTGGAGTTGTTGTGCATAGAGTCTATCTTCTTTTTCTTGGGCGACTCTTTTCTGTATATCCAACAATGCACGTTCCTCCTCCTCTAGCTGTCTGAATTTTTTTTTTTTAGCAGCCTGTTCATCCAAGTAGGCTTGTTTCTCTCTCTCAATGCTTCTCAATCTGGTATTTTCATATCGAGAGGTGTCTTTAAGTGGGGAGGTTTGTCTCGAATGCCTCATTGCATTAGCTGCGTTGATGTGGTGATCACTAGATTCATTGTTCTAGTCTTCGTGTTGTGACCCTGAATCTGAGTGAGCTTGCTTATGATGTCTTTCGGCTCATTGATGAGCATCAAACTACCTCGCGTTGTTGGGATGTGACCCGGGTGGACTAGCATGAAAAGAACCACCATACTCTCTTCTGTGCTGTTGGAAGATATCCTCGAGAGTTTGATTCATGGCTTCTCTTTGTTGTCGGGTGAAAGTGTAACTCATGTCCATACTTGATGAAAGTGGTACAAAAGAGGTGCTCATTTCACTAGGATTAGCTCCCGGATTAAAAAAAACCTCAGATTCACTCTTAGGAGATTGGTCAAAAAGGGGTCCTTTTCCCTTAGGTTATCGACGAGTCTTGACAGATGGTAACTAGCTAAAGGCAACAGGGGGTCGCTTCCCTTGATTAACTTGGTACCTTGTCGTAACTGACATGAAAGAGAGATACTCTCAATGATAAGGTGACCTTTCAAAGTGTCAACACCAAACTAGGATAATCGAAGTCCTCTATTGTCCAAAGAGAAATGAAAAGAAAAAAAAGGGCTTTACCAACACTGTCAAAGAGGTGCTTCAAATCAAAGGGTGACTGCCCTTGCACTTTTGAATCAGGAGGTTGGACTAGGCCAAAAGATAATTGAAATTGAGATGAAAATAAAAGCGATTTGGACAATAAGAGTACTAAAATTTTCCCAGAATATAGCTAACAATTTTAAAGATGAACCTTGGCACCAAGAATGGCTTTCTAACTTGACAATTATTCCAAAGTGATTTCGTAAATCAAATGATGCTATCCCGGAGAACTAAAAACCAGAAATTTGGAGTCAAGACAAATCTCAAACGTCAGGGTGAGAAGCCTGCTCTAAGACCTAGCCTGATTAACAGCAACTGAAACTGACCAAAATTTAAGCACGGCAAAAATAAACCAAGCGATATACTCTAGGCTACTGGGGCGATAAACCTATAACCATGCGATACTTCACCCGAATCTAGGTGATACTTCTTAATATTGGCGGGCGATATACTCCAGGCAGGTCGGGCGATAGTCCGTCAGGGGTGAACTATTGCGCGATATTTCTCTTCAAAGCAGGCGATATTTCTAGCAAGCGTGAAGTATCGCGTGATACTTCGCTTTACAGGGCGCGATACTGTTGCAGAATTGTTTAACTCTTGACCAGAATTGTGTCAAATTTGCATTTTTGGGTCTGTTTGGTCAAAATTTTCAATCTGAGGGTTGATGTTTTCAATTTCAGTCACAATATCAGCATAATTTCGGCAAGTTTGCAAACAGTAAGGGATCAAAACATGGTCTCAAACACTTGAAACAAGGGCAAAAGCAACCTTGCCAAGACAAACACTTGTGATATCAGAATTGAAACAACACCCTATGAATGCTACCGATTGTTTGTATGTAAGAACGTTTGCACTGGTATCACACAATCGAAGACACTTCAAGCAAATCTATCCTAAAAAGTCAAGGCTCAATGCTTACCAACTTAGCCCACAACTTGATGCCCCCTCACCTCACACCAAGTGGTTACCCACAAGAGATGTTGGCTTTGTCATGGAAATGTCAAATGACACCACCAAAGGGACACATATGGTGAGTATCTTAAGGTGATCCGGGTAAACCACTTGGATCAATCCTTACACTAAGAAGATAAGCGGCTAAAAGAAGGTGGCTTCTATCTAATGGTTCTTAATAAGGATTTTCGTTCACAACACCCCTCTTGCTCCTCATAAAGGACTAGGACCTTGCGGCCTCAAGAGTACCTTAAGCATTCTTGTTCAATATTTTCCCCATGGTCGCAATCCCATGAGCTACTCACATCAAACGAAGACAAGTGTTATGTCTATCAAGGTTTTTGGTGTCCTTGATAGCTTTGAGATTATAGTGAGTTGGAATCACTTGCCACCAAGGAAAATGATGACAAGGTTGTCCCCACTTGAGTCGTTCCTCTTGATTGCTCAAGAGCAGGCCTGCTAAAAGATTCCTAAACTAAACAAAAATGGATCAACTCTTGAGGTTCAAGGTTTTTGATTCACCATAAGGGTGAAGAGCATACTCCCCTATCTCAAAAATCTCTCCCAAACACACCAAGCAAAAAGATTCAATTACTCCCTTGCTTCCAAAACCTTAAGATGGGTCAAGATTTTCTGATTCACCTAAAGGTGAAGAGCATACTTCTCCTACCACTTCAAGATCCCTTTCACAAGGTATTAAGATGCCTAATACAATTAGTGAATGCCACACTTGAAAGGAAAGTAAATAAAACAAGCAAGAAATAAACCTTTTTTTTTTTTGTTTTTATACTTGGACAGCCCTGCAAAAATTGTTAGTAGACCTCTTTGACATGCATTTTTAGCAATTTTCAAGCAAATGAGAGCACCTACAAACACAACTTGTTAGACCCACAAGGTTAGCAAAATCAAAATCCAAATGTAAACATGCAATAAACTGCTAGATTTAGGCTAAAAGATGCGGGTTAGACCTATCTAAACATAGCAAAATAAAACAGCAAGCTAAAATAATCAAATTCGGACAAGAAAATTGAAAACGCAAGTCTCTGTCAAACCAGGCGATATTTCTCAGACTTCACCAGTATCGCGCGATACAGTTTCCTATAGTCGGGCGATGTTTCTCAGTCGCACGATATTCCTCAGTCGCGCGATACTTCTCACTATGGGCAGGTGATACTTCGCCCGATAACAGGCGATATTTCTCAGTACTGGCGGGCGATTCTTCTTTCGCGTGAAGTGTCGCACCGCTATACAGAGGTATATCGCGCTATATTTCTGAGAAGTATCGCGCGATACTCTGAGACAGAAAACCAAAGACTGAAAAATTTCTGAAAAATAATTCAAAAAATGACAAAAATGCAAATGAAATAAAGGACAAAGCCTATCTACTCTGCCCCACGGTGGGCGCCAAAAATGTACACACTAAAATGGTGCACTTCTATGAACCATTACATGCAAGGTTGCTCAAGAATGAGGCCTCACAAAGCGGCTCATAGCTCTCTATGCATGGAGTTGCAAGGGACTATGATGTGTTTGCTCTCAGCTAGAGCTACAAGCTTGTGACCTTACTAGTCAACCACACAATGAGAGATTTACAATGAAGACAAGGGCAACAATGCCAATATCTCCAAGAATCAAATATGCAAATGCAATGCAATGCAACTACAATGAGAATGCAATCTAAGCTATGAAAGGAAAGTACAATGCAACTAATCTATGAAAGGAAATAGCAATGGATTACAATGCCTCCTATTTAGACTATGTGAGCTTATTCTATTGCATAAAAAGAAATCTACACTAAGAATGCCATTATCATGCAACTATGAAAGAAAATGTGAACTAGATGATGAAATGAAGCAAGTCTTCAATGTCTTCAAACTCCAAATGCACCTAAAACCTGCAGCATAACATTAGCATAAAAACATGGTATATGCAAATGAAGGAGAGAGCTCTCCTTTTATAAGAAATGAGGTGAAATGGACCATGGAGATTAAGAGGCAAAAAGTCTTAATCAGCGGTGGAGCTTGAAAGAGGAGCAATCCATGTGCACAAGTATCCTCCAATGAGAGTGAAGTGTTGACTTTTGAGCCTCATGTGAGACAAAAGGTGCTTTTTTTCTTTTTATAAAATAGGAATAATGTTTTATTTGTGCAACTTAGGATAAGAGGAAAGGGTGGGCTTTTTATTTATTAAAAGGGGAGGAAATATTCCTTTTAGGTAAATAAAAACTTAGGATAAATGGTTAGCCCATAGGATAAAAATCCAATATATGATCGAAATTAGGATTTGATCAAGAAATTGATAATGTTGAAAAATATTGATTATTGATAAAAATGATTCAGGATTGATAAATCAAATAAATGGGGCCCAAAGTCTAGGCGACCATTTTAGGGTGCATACAAGAACAAAGATCATTCAAAAACAATGGAAGAAGTGGCATGATGCACATATCAGGAATAAACACTTCCAAGTGGGAGATTGGGCTCTTTTATATGATTCTCGATTCAAGGAGATTCCAGAAAAATTGCAAACTCGGTGGCTAGGGCCTTACAAAATTCAGTATGTATTCGACAATGGAGCAGTCTAGATGACAACCATTGATCCAGTCCAGTTCAGACTTCTTGTAAATGGCCACCGATTGTGCCTCTATCATAAACCATAGACCAAGGATGAGTTCCTGCAACAGTTCCAACCAAGAAATTTACTAGCTCCTACGGACACAGTTCCTGTAGCAGAGGGTGCAAGCCTTCTTCCTACAGCCATACCATAACAAGCTTCAACAAGCATCCATAATAAAACCTCATTCCATCTGAGGTCCACTCTTTCATTCATTTTTTTTTTCTTCTTATCAACTCATCTCATTTCTTTGTCTACCATCCACTCACACTCCACGTCACCCACAAATTCTATTTTTTTTACTACTTTCAATAAAACATGCCGTCAACACCTTTTCTGTGGTCACTAGACTTCACAAATTCATCAACTTGCATGCGGATGTATGATCTAAAATTTGCAGGTACAACATTTTTACTCTTTAGGAATTTTTAGTGCATAGGTTTCAATAATTATATCTAATACTGCATTAAACGTATCGTATAAGCCTTAAGCCAGTTTTCCATTCCTGTGCAAATTTTTTTTTTTTTAAGTGTGGACACTTGTCCAAATTTTGTGGGGGGCAGGGAAAGTGTATTAATTTCCAAGTGTCATCTCCACGTCACCCTAGTCATGTCCATGTTATATGTTGTACTTTGGCTGTGGTCTGTTTTTAATTTTAAAATCTTTATTGTATTTGTCATACCTTTTCATTCTAATTTTGGGAAAGATTTCCTGAGTTTGACATGACTTAAAAAGGACTATGATTTATTACGAGAACACTTCCAATTAAAACCTTAATGTCCTTCATAATTAATAGCATCAGTATTTTACATGCCAAACATAACAAAGCCATGTTAAAAGAATGTGGTATCGGCATTTCTCAGAAAAATCAATTTGAATTCTGAGAAGAAGGTATTTGCAGAGTGTTAAGGGGGTAAAAATTATCAGGGTGGTGAGAATAGAGAAATTTAAAACTAGGAATTTTGAAGATGGGAGGACAATTGTAGAGACATGAGCCGGTTGTCCATGGTATTCTACTAGTGGATGTGGAAGCAGTCCGAAGATTTAATGCTTGTGGATGGCTTGGCTACTTCCTACAGTTAATAGAGCTCAATGAAGAAGTAGCAATGGAGTTTATGAGGACATTCAATGAAGGAGTAGCCACAGTATGGGGATTAACAGTGGTTGCTACTGAGGAGCAGATAGCAGAAGTCACAGTACTACTAGTTAATGGAGAGCATTATCCAAATGAACATGACACTAGGTCATCTCAGGCACATTTTTCTCTGTCGGGTGACCCTCCGCTGGAAATCTCAAAGCAAGGGTGTAAGAGACTCTCTCTTCCAGCACCATATCTAGAATTGGAAAACCATATCATCAGGTACTTGACCTACGAAGGCATATTTTCAAACCTGCATGCTCATCATTTTAAGTTGCTCAGTTGTGTAAGGCATAACATTCAAGTTAATATCCCCAATTTCCTTTACAATATGTTGTGTATTAGTGCCAAAGAAACTCAAAAAGGAAATGCAAATTCTATTTCTCATCATGCCCTAGTTAAGATTTTAGTTTAAAGATCTCTTAGGGATTCCTCCCTTGTATCATGGGCAAAATTTGTTGAATTTAAAACCTTGCAGCCTCAAGCCAATCCTATCCCGCAAAATTTAGGGAATAAGGAAGAGATTGCAGGGCCTAGTCAGAATCCACCTAAAATAGAGAAAGAACTAGCATTAACCCCTACTGATAAATTTGTTGGGCTTATTTTAGAGGGTGATATACCTAGCTCTTCCAAAGACAAAGGCAAACATAAGGTTAATGAAGAGAGCCCTAATTTTAAAAGGGAAGCCCAAAACCATTCTATTCAAGTGGAAAAGAGAAAAAGGTCTACTCCTGCAGCAACTATTCCTATAGTGTCTACCCCAACACCATCTAAACCAAAATGGACCCGCAAAGCAATAGAGGTTAATGAGGTTCCTGTACGTCGAAGACCTCACATGCGAGGTCAAGTATCCTCAGTTTCCCCTGAAAACCTAAATGTTTCAATGTCAAAACCTCATGCAGAATCGCAGGTCAAGAATATTCCAGATGACTCTCTTGTACAGTTGGAACCCCAAAATGTGGAAACATGTGAAAATAAGCCTGACAGTGAAATGCCACAGGGTGATCAACAAATGTATGAGTCAAATCCTACTGTAGTCATAGAAAATGCCCCTGAAAGGGTTCAACCTACTTCTCCACCAATCCCTTTATACTCTAATGTTTCTGTCATACCTTATAGATCCTCCTGGTACACCCATTATTTCCAGCAAGTTGCTAAGGAATGAAAGAAGAAAGCTATGGCCCAAGAATTCCCTTCATCTACAATTCAATCTGTATTATTTGGTCTGTACAATCACTTCATTTTTCAAAAGACCTTGTGGAAACAAGAATGAGACCAAATGCAGAAAATAATATTTGATAAAGATGAGGAAATTGAATCCCTTAAGGAGTAGCTTGAGAAATAGAAACAATAGATGAATAAGGCCTTAAAGTTAGCTGACCAAGTCATGGCCTATAGACCACCACCAAGGGTGTATTCCATTTGTTTGAAGGAACAGTTTCTGTTATTTCAACTAATGATGACAATAAGGAATATTGACCATGAATTTAAAATTGCTCAAGATTTTTACAATGTGTATCAGACTCTGCCCTCATGGAAGAAGAATTTTTTGTGTGAACTATATCTGCATAATTTCATAATTCCACATGAAATAGAGTGGAATCCTCTGCTTTACATAGGATATGTTCACCTTAGAGCTTTAATGTCATGGATGCACAATGAGACAAATTATGATAAGTAGTTAAATGTCTACAGAGATCTTGAGAAATCTGAACCCTTGCCACTACGGGCTGAATCACATAAGCCTGATGATCTTCTAAGAGACTGGTTCAAATTAACTTATGGGAAACAAAAACTAGAGGTCAGGGATAAAGTGTTTGCAAAAAGAGAAAAGGTTTATAGAGATTACCAGACACTCCCAAACTTTACACAACAAAGAGCTTTTTCAGGGATTAGGAACCGATGGAACTGACTACCAGAAGCCTTCAAAAAGGTAGAACCACATAGCCCTATCAATTATGAGGCAGCTATTCATAGGGTGACCAAATACATACAACTAGGATGACAGATCAGAAAGGAACTATGGATGCCCTTGTCTTTTCAACCTCCTACACTTCTTTGGCCTCTTTATGATAATGATGCTACTAGTCTAGACCTGTTCATTGAGGAGCACAGAGGTGAACATTGGGAGTGCACCAGAGGATTGTTCTACACTTTCAGAAGTGGGAAGAAAGGGAGAACCACAATCGGTGACTTCAGAGCTATGGAAAAGAAGTATAATGCTTGAGGACAAGCATTTGAATAGTGGGGGGCAGATGATGAGGCATATTAATGTCTTAATTTTGATATAGTTTGCATAGTTTGGACACACTCTTTGTGCTTTGACAAAACATTTCTAAACACTTGTAGTAAATATCTTGTGAACTTATGCCAGAGACAGCTAGAACCTACTAAACCTATGGGTAGTGTGTATGACATGTTTGCTTAATATTATACATAGAATGCAGTATTTCATATAACTATTTTAAGCTATGTTCTAATATCTAAGAAAAAGTAAGAATGTTATCTTGCATATGTGTTCCGGATGTTGCTAACTTTTCAGGAGAATGAGGAGTGATGCAAAGAGTGGTGATTACTACATTTAAGGAGGAGGATAATGGAGATCGGTCATGGCAAAGAAAGCGCAGTTCAGTTTCGTTGGATAAGCCATGCCTGCAAAGGAGTTGCTATTACAGAGAATATAGGGGATACAACTTGCTATATTTCTTGCAATTTGTTATTCTATTGCTTGGTAGTAAATGTACTATGTCATGCTTGATCTTCTGCCTTCTTTTCTAGCGATGTTTGTTCAAGAATTTTTATGTTATGTTTTTAATAAGCATCCAATCCTTTATATAAGGGATTTGGACCATCTTAGTAAGCTAATGAGAAAATAGATAATGCTGATTTAGATTCAGAAGTTACTCTTTTCTGTTCTTCATGAATTATTCAGTTTTTATGTAATCAAAGAAGGATTTTAATGGAAGAGATATTTTGAAGTACTTGTTGTGTTCATAGTTAATTGAAGCCAACCAAGGGGGCCCACTTGGGAGGTGGAATAGATTTAGGTAGAATAGATTCATTTCTTGTAGTTTCCTATTTTCAAATAGATTTACTTTATTGGTCCTGCAACATTATTACTGTGAAAGTTCCTGCAACACTTGTAGAAAATGATCATAGTGGATGTTCTGAGTTGTTAATTAGTTTAGGTTCATTTTTAAGCTTTCTGTAATTATTTGTTGTTAGCAAAGGTGTGTTTACTATTTTTTAGCAGCAGTATAGATTCTTCCAACACATTTTACTTTCCTGCATCATAGGTGTTATGACTCCTAAAGGAACTTAGTGCACAGACTGTGCTAGCCTATTTCAAGTCCTACATCCCTAGGTTGACAATTCAAGTGTATTTCATGATGGAATAGGTAATCCTTAGAATAGATATATTATCCTTGGGAGAGAGACAATGGCGTGATTATCTTCATCTATTGTGAAACCGTACATCCATCATGGTGGTGTGATCTTCCTTCAAGATCCTTTTTCTCATCTTCAAGATCCATTCATTCTTTTCTCAAGGTGGATTCCAAGCATACAATCATGGAGGTTTAGTTTTACATTTGTTAATGTTATGTCCAAGCTTTCATATCAGCATACTTGTTTACATTTGAAATATAATCGCATATCTATTGAATATCATAGCTTCATTATTAGATCTACTTCTACTACTTGCTAGCATTCTCTATTTCAATTCCATTATTAAGGTTGATTCCAATCTAGGGTTTGACTAAGGCAAACCCCTCATCCAAACAATAAAACCATTTTTATTGCAAGTACAAGTACAAGATGTTGAATTAAAGTGTAGATCTAGATACCCTTTTTGTTGAACTTTCAGGATCCGCGAATAGAATTTTCATCAGAGCAGTTGCGTCAAGGACAACCTTTAGTGAGGGGTAGGATCCTGCCCCAGGGCAAGACCTTGCCCTAGTCTCTAGGTCAAGGATGACCTCCCTCTGATCATAAAAATATTTCTGGGTTTTGTAGATCTCGCAATTTTGGTTCTAGAATGTGAAAATCAATAGTTTTTAAGACTGTTTGACAAGGTTTTCAGATGATTTTTTTCAGAGGTAAGTACCTTTATTTCTTCATTTCAACATTAATCTACATTTACTTTCCATATCAATACAATTCCATGTAAGCATAAAATATTGGTTTTGGGGTCTCTTTTATGTGCAAGTCATTGTTCTAGGACCCTGACCATATTTTATCTTATTCATTTTGTGAATCTGACATACTTACCCCTTTCTTTTGTGGATTTAGATGCCCTATTGTGTTAGATCTCCCTTTGTATTATCTTGTGTGTTCATTTTTATCTTATTCATTTTGGTGAACTCGCAATAGACAACTCTTTCTTTTTGGTGTTAGATCCTTTGTTTTAACATTAGATTTATGTTATGCCCTTGCATTTATATTTCAAAAATACAAACTTTTTTTTTGCAAAATTCCTTTAAAAATACAAAAATATTTCCATTTTTAATGCTTGTAGTGTTACTTTGTGTTCAACATGTATGATTTTTGTTTTCAATACTTTGATGAAGCTTTTCTTACAAAAGAGGATAGATCCCTTAATGAGGTACATGGCAATGAGGATGATAATTGTTTGAATGAGATCTTCATTGATCCTATTCCTATTTCACTCTCCTCCACAACCTCTTTAATTGACCTTTACAAAGATGAGTTAGGGATTGATGTTAATTCTTCTCCTAATATATGTCTTTTCTATGAGCCTACTTTAGAATACAATTTACCTTCTTTCCCCTTTATGGATCAAGCTTTAATGACTTATGGCACTCCTACAATGTGCTTTATGGATAGGGTTGATAATCCTCCTATTTGGGATGAACCTTTGGATTTGGATGTTGATTACTCTCTTCTCATGAAACCATTGTGGATAATCCTTCTATTTGGGATGAATCTTTGGATTTGGATGTTGATTACTCTCTTCCTCATGAAACCATTGTGGATAATCCTCCTATTTGGGATGAACCTTTGGATTTGGATGTTGATTACTCTCTTCATGAAACCATTGTGGATAATTTTACTTTTTGGGATGAACCCTTGGATAAAGACATTGATTTATCCCCACCTCGTGAAGAATTTTTGATACAAGAGGATGACATATTCTCTAAAATGCACTCCCCTTATGTGAAAGAAGATGACATTATAGATCCTTCACCTCCATTTGGGATTCCTTCTAGTGATGAGGCATTAGCGGAGAAAGATATGAATTCCCTTAACACTCTTCCTCTTAGTGGTGATCTTATGGAAAATTAGGATCCTACCTCACAACCTTCTTACCATAGTATTACTTATATCTCTTCAAACCCTTTTCCAACCATGGTTCCAAGTGTTCCTCCAGTTGTGTCTTCCATTCATATCACTTCCTACACTTTTCCTAGTATTCCTAATCTTCCTAATCCTAATTGTATCCTTCCTAATCTAGTTCCTAATATTCCTAATCCTAATCCTATCTTTCCTAATCCGATTCCTAATATTCATATTCCCAATCCTCCATCTTCTATTCCTAGTTCTTCCCACACTTATGTTGAGGTTAAAACTATGGTTCATGATGTAGATGTGCAAAGATTCTTCAAATTACCTTCTCCTTATTATCCGATCCATAAAGATAAGAGAAAAGAAACTTCCCCTTTGAGATTTCTTCATAATTTTACCCCTCATTCTGATATAACATAGATCTTTTCTCCTCTAGACTAAGGGGCAAGAGGTATATTTCTTCCTATCCTCTAGAATCCATTATGTTCCTGCTTTGAGCTTAATTGGTTATTCTTTCATTTATCTTGATGGTTTGTATTATGATAGCTTTTCATCCATTGCTCTCTTCTATTATTCAAGATATCTCTTCTAAGACTTTTGTCTTGCAAAGGTATCCATTTATTTCATACCTAAGGGGCAAGGTTCTCCCTTCTTTCTCTTTATCTAGGGAACTGCTTTCCTTAGCTTAGTGGTATTTTCTTATATTGCAATATTACTTCATCATATTGACGAATGTTTTGACTATGGATAATATTTTTATGAGGGGTTGTTGTCCTAGGTCATCACCTCTTCTCTATGTTTCAAATTATGTTCTTTATAAACTCTTACCCTTGCTTTGGTGTTAGAGTTTTTTCCCTCATTCCAAAGATTCCTCTTCCTCTTGTTTTACAGGGGGCTTGATGATTGAATCTTTATTCCCACTAGATTTATCTTTGAAAGTTGATATTTTATCTAAAGCACTCCTCTATGGTGGGGGTCTTATTGATAAGATCTCTTTCATTGAGGATCCTTTTTCATGAGTGACATATCCTTTTCACAATTATCTATACTCTTGGATGTAGGGGTCAATACCCCTCGGTAAGAAAATGGTGTACATTGTTGTTAAATAGGATATCTCCTTGCATTGTGATGTAGGTATCCTCTTCCTCTTCCTTATCATGTCTAATAAACAACCACGATAAGGAGGGGGGCATAGATAGGGTCTCCCTTGTACTATAGTTTTTTATTTATTTATATGCTAAATCTCAGAAGGTAACACACATAAGTTGCTAAATCCTGAAGAGACACGCATTTTCAATTTCAAATATGCTAAATCCTAGAAGGTCACACACATAAGTTGCTAAATCCTAAATGGACACACATTTTCAATTTTAAAATATGCTAAATCTTTCGAAGGTAACACACATAAGTTGTTAAATCCTGAGGAGACACACATTTCATATTCATAGTGATACAAGAAGGTGGATCTATTGGTATTCCATAAGCCATCAGAAGACGCATTACAATTGTAGGCACAGTTTATGGGTGAAATATTAGGTCTTGCTACCTATTTGGCTCTCCCTCTAGGGTGATTCACGGTAAGGTGGGCATCTTACTGGGCGAGGTAATCACTTTCTCTTTTCTTTCTTTTCGCTTTCATGTTAGTAGGACTGAATCATGAAGATATGTTATTTATAGTGTTTCTATTGTTTTTCTTATGTAATCACTTATGATTTTATGATATCTTTCCAAATACAATATTATTATGAGAAATATTTCTTAGCAAGGTTTCTTATGCTAGTTGATTTGGGTTTGTTTTAGTTCTAACCCCTCTTTTGTGTTGTTTCAATTTTATTTTTGTTTTCGCACCCTCGTGCATGTATGTTGAGTTAGAATCCTTAGCCTGGGGGCTTGTGTCCTTAGATAAGTGTTATTTTATCTCATTGTGAATCCACTTGGAACTTTTCTTTCTTCTCATTTACCAAGAGTTTGCATCGAGTCCATACTCTTGCTAAAGTGGGGGCTTAATGTATCATCTTAAAATGGAAGCACATCCATGTTAAGAGCATTTAGCCCTCTGATTAAGTGGTCTGGGGTCATGTCAAGCACCTTTATTGGGTCTTTGCATGTATCTGGTAGTTCCCCCCTAGTTCTACTTCTCTCCCCCATATTTCCATCCTTTTTCTAATAGTTTTCTCTGAGAATCTGGAGTTTCTGACTGTTAGGGTCAAAGATGACCTGGTAGGGTCAAGGATGACCTAGACCCTGACCTAGGTCAGGGATGACCTTGACCCTGACCTAAGGTGGATTCTACCTCATCCCTGACCCCAGGTCCAATTTTTAGATTCCAGGAGTTATGGGATGTCGGGCTTCAGAAAGTTTCTTTTTCTCACTTCCAGGTTGGCCATTTCAGGTTTCAGAATGGTAAATTCTTTAATTGTATTTAATTTGGGTCCATTTATAGGGGTTAAGGTTAATTGGGATTTAAAATTCCAATGTCAGCCTCTCTAGAAGTTTGTGCCCTATATCACTATAAAAGGAAGCCTTCCTCTCTCATTTTCTCCATCAATTCATATCAAGTTTACACATCTCATCTCATTTCACAATCTCTCAAGCAAGATCAAGAAAGCATTCTATCAAGAATTTTCAAGGAAGCATTCAAGCCCTCTTCTCTATTCAAGTTCTCCTTTGAAGATCAAGGATTCAAGCATTCAAACCTTTGAAGGGATTTGGTTCAAGCATTCAAGATCCATCATTCAAACCCTAGATCTATCCATCATGGTGGTGTGATCTTCCTTTAAGATCCTTTGCTCATCTTCAAGATCCATTCATTCTTCTCTCAAGGTGGATTCCAAGCATATAATCATGGAGGTTTAGATTTACATTTTTTAATGTTATGTCCAAGCTTTCATAGCAACATACTTGTTTACATTTGAAATACAATCGCATATCTATTGAATACCATAGCTTCATTGTTAGATCTACGTTTACTACTTGCTAGCATTCTCTATTTCAATTCCATTATTAAGGTTGATTTGAAACTGGGGTTTGACTAAGGCAAACCCCTCATCCAAACAACAAAACCATTTTTCTTGTAGGTACATGTATAGGATGGTGAATTAAAGTGAAGATCTGGATACCCTTTTTGCCGAACTTCTGGGATCCACAAACATAATTTTCGTCAAAGCAGTTGGGTCAAGGATGACCTTCAGTGAGGGATAAGATCCTACCCTAGGTTAAGACATTGCCTCACTATCTAGTTCAAGGATGACCTCCCTCAGATCAAAAAAATATTTTTGGGTTTTGTAGATCTCACAGTTTCAGTTCAAGATCATGGAAATCAATAGTTTCTGAGACTATTTGATAGGGTTTTCAGCCGATTCTTTTCAAAGGTAAGTACCTTTATTTCTTAATTTCAACATTAATCATCTACATTTACTTTCCATATCAATACAATTCCATGTATGTATAAAATATTGGTTTTGGGGTCTCTTTTATGTGCAAGCCATTGTTCTAGGACCCCGACCACATTTTATCTTATTCACCCTCTAATTGGTTAAATTTAGGTATTCAATATTTTGCATGTTTTATCATTGTTTAAATTTCATATTGTGTTAATTGGGTTTCAATATTAAGGATTGTGGAAATCATCTTCCCTTTCTGATAAATTTTTGCTTAGCCTTTTATTCAATTGGATTAGTGGATTTGAGTTGTGAACAAAAATAAAAAATTTTAAAATTATTGTGAGTCATTAAGATATTAGGGGGTTAGAGAATAAATATTTTGGTGTATCACCTATTTAGATATAGATTTTAGTTTCAACATATCTTCATATCTCTTATCCTGGAAAATATAGTTTTTAGGTGATCAACAGAGGAAGCAGGCCCACAATCTGGAGATTGATTTTCACCATAGGTACACCCACATACCTGAAAGTCTTTCTATGTTTCATAGGATTTCTTGGTCTCTTACTTAGTTAATTTTGGTTTAATCCTTTGTGAAAACAACACCAAAACAATCAAATATACTAATCTTATATAGTCGCTTCCAAAAATTAAATCACCACTAGGTCGGCCTCAAGAAAATTTCAAAATAATGTAACTTGTATAACTGTTGGCTAGATCTATATGAAAAACATGATTTAGACCAAAAATAATTTACCATACGCTAACTTTATGTCATCTTAGCATCCTCAAACTCAAGATCATTCATTAAAATCAATGTGATAGGACCACATAGATCTATTGTACCTTATCACTAGTATTCACTGAGTTACTAGGAAACCACCAAACAAAGCTTCATATCTTGATCAAATCAAAACATTGATTGTTGTGAATATGGGATAAGGTAGAGTATACCTCCATTATTATTCCCTTAGGTTCACACCTCAAAATACAAAATTGGGTATCCATACCAAACAGTTTCCTAAAACCTGTCAATTGTCCTATATCATCTTTACTTATCCAAATCTTCCTTTAATCCTTTGGTAAGATCTAAACAAGTACCATATACATATGAAATGCATATTGTTTCCATTAATAAAAACACTTGAATCAATCATAATATTGTCTCTTTCCAACAATCTCCCCCTTTGACATTTATGGCAACACTTAGTTAAAAATGACTAAGTGTCAAAAATTATAAAAGTACTAACTGCTCCAAGGATCATAGTCCCACATGCTCCCTCTTCTCCCCCTGATTTGAATAAGCATTTTTCACTATGAATCTCTCCCTCTTTGACATCAATAATAAAGATATTGGAAAAATGGTCAGTGTTCTCCTCAGGATTCGTGACATGGCTTAACCACATCCTTTGTGTTCTATAAGTCTAGTGGTTGTATCGAGCATTAACAGGTCAATCTTTTGGTGCAACAACAACCACTACTTGTAACAAGTGGTATCAGAGATTAGTCATAGGTTTGAATCCCCTCGGGTAATGCTAAGGGGGAGATTATTGGCAAAATGGTAAGCGCTCCCCTTAGGATTCGCGACATGGCTTAACTGCCTCCTATGTCTTCTATAATTCTAGTGGTTGTATCAAAAATTAACAGGTTGATCTTTTGGTGCAACAACAACCACTACTTGTAACAAAAGATGGGGGTCCACAACCAAAAAATTCTATCCAAAATTCTTGTATAAGCCGCATATGTACAAGTAACCTTTTCATACTTATAAAAGCTTGAAGACATCAAAAAATTTATTCTTTAAAGTACTGAAATCCTTATCCCAACTCTTCTTCAAACTCTTAATAATTTGTATCTATCCACACAATGCATAGGAAAAATTCTCTGATAATTGTTCATCATATGCATCTGGAGATCTAGATTCAAATTATACCTCTTTTAAACCACTAAAAAAAGTGTACATCTTAGGATAAATTAAGATTCTAAACTCACTGATTCTCTCAATAAATCTTTCCTTTTTTGTAATCAAACTCTTAATCTCATCATTCAATGAAATGACTTGCCCTTCATGAAAATATGTTGATATTATAAGGGATCAAATGATGTAGAAAATTCAAATAGCTTCTTCTCACTCTCCTTGATCATCTTTTCTAAGTCTCCAACATAATTAGAATAAGAAACATAATTAGGATAAGAAACACATTCTTTATATAAATTTCCTTCTTCGGTTAAAACACCTTTAACATTTTGCATACCAATTCCTAAGAGTGTTATGTGAGGACTCACCTCATACCATCTTTGCATAGCTAACATTTCCACTTATGATTTTCATGTTGATACATTATTTTGACATACTAGACTCTTTTGGACAGAGATTTCATATCTTAGATATTATGTGATGATTTTAGATTATGTTGATGATGATATAGGACATACTTTATATGCTTTTGATTTATAGGCTTTTTTGCCACGATATTGATGAGTTATAGAATTCTAAGTAATATGCTTTAATGTTATATTGTTGCAAGTGTTGTGGATCAAGTAGATATGTTAATCATGAAATATTTTATTTGTCTTAAACCATGTAAATGATTTAGGATACTCGTGATAAATGTGTTTCTAGGAATTTCACGATGTTGAAATTTAATAAATATTGAGTTAATGCATTCTTGAGTAAAGTGGATTTTATATGATGTGAAATGCAATTGGATTATATTATGTAATTTATGTGACCATTAATGTTGCATTTTTTAGATATATGTTATGGTTTCTTTCTTGAGCTATTGATATTTTGATCTAGTGTGCAAGAAATTGACCATGGAATTAAAATGAGGGGAAATCAAAGATGGATGTATGTGAAAACCATGTTAAGCCAAGATTAACTCCAAAGGGAGAAATAAATTCATTGTTATGTGCCATTGTTGTAAATGTAATGCTTGAATGTATTAATATTGTTGTGTTTATTTTATTTATGTATTATGTCCACTTGGCATGCCATGTGTGTAGTAATGTGATTTTATGTGGTGTCAATTGGCACTTGTACTTGTGAGTTGCCATGGCCAAGTAATTTGTTATTGGTTAGTTTTTCACCTTTGTGTCACCTTGTAGTGTCCCTAGGTTAGGTATCTTGGTTGTAGAGCCATGTGAGAGAATCTTATTTTGAATTTTTGTAGGTCAACTCTTGATGGACTTTTAAGGGGTTAAATGAAGCCCTAAAGGTTAGTTAGGGTTAAAAAAAGATAACCACATAGTTACACTTTGGGTTGGGTGTCAAATTTTGACCAATAGGGTGATCATATCACATTTTGGCCTATTCTAAAAATTTATTTTTAGAAAGTGATGAATTTGGGATGTGTGTCATGTCTTCCTCTCTTTCAAATTTGAAATTTCCTCTTGTTGGAGAGAGAGAACACTTGGAAAGTGTGTCAAATCATTCTTGAGGTTAGGTAGAGTGTTAGGTAGGGTTTTCCTTTTAGTGGAGATGGAGAGGAATTTGGTAGGTTGATCGCCCACTCTCCAAAGTTGGAGACCTCTAGTGGACTTGGTTGGATTTGGAGGACTTAGCCAAAGGAAGGAAAAGCTAGTAGGGAAGGGAGCTCTTCTTAGATTTCATTTTGCCATAGCTTGGAGAAAGGTTGGTGCTCCTATCATGGAATACCTTGTTTTCTTTTCATGTATTGTATGACTATAATTTGTGATGTTGTAGTTGTTATTTTGAGTTGTGTTTCAAGCTTGTTTGATGGAATTTGTAGTTTTCTTCTTGCTATTTTTTTTTCTTGTCTTTGTTGGGGTATGCAAGGCTAGACACACCCTTGGGAGGGAAGAGAGGCTTGAGGATGAAGGGAAAATTGGAAATGATCAAATAGTGTAGAGTCCTTCCTCATGGAATAAGGGGATATGGCATGGATGTATGGGCTCCATGTTGCCATCATATTCTACTACACATTTGAGGGTCATAAGGGGTATTTGATTTGTATGTGAAATGGAAGGAAGTGTGGTTTTTGTATAGCCTTGTGAAGGCATTGTTTGTATGGTATTGAGCCTTGTTGAAGATATTGCACACTTGTTATGACTTCTCCCATTTTGGGTTCATTTCCACCTTCACCCATTTTCATGGGTCCAAGGTGATCCATTGTGAAACCATGGGAAATGAGAATTTTATGTGTTTAAAAGTTTCTATTTTTTTATGTGTGACGTGTGATTGTATCCTTATTCATCCTTATTTCCCCAAGCTCGGGGGTAGCTATAAAATGGCCTAGGTTGGGAGGTGAGCCTCCATGGTCAAAAGCTTATTTTATTGCAGGTTATGTGTAGAAGAAAGTAGCTTATTTTCTTAAAGAAAATAGGAAAATTTGATCTTGATTCCAATAGAAAAGTAGAAGATTTTTATTTGTTTAATATGGCATATTATCATGAAAATCTATTGGGAGAAAAATAAGGCTATGAAGTTTGCCTGTGTTGTAATTTCATGTTTTAAAAGAAATTGTAAAAAGAGTGATAACACTCTCCTTTGTATTTTTTGATTTTTTTTTTTTTAAAAGAGAAAAGAAAAGAGAGCCTCTTGTTGTTTGATTTTTATCTCTCCCTTGTTCTCTTCTGTGATTGTCTTCAAAAGAGAAAGATTTGTATGTTTTAAAACTAAATGGAAAGGATAGTTGCAAACTATAGTTAGGAAAGGAAAAATGATTTCATTATGTTTATAGAAGTAAAATTAAGTTGTTGTTTTTCCTTCTTTACCCTTGCAAAAAGATAGAAATAGATTCATTTTGTTTACTTGTAAAATTTCATTTCAAAAAAAAGAATAAATAAAGTCTATAGTAGTATTCAATCTTTCCTTTTCAAAAATCATGGTATATCTCTCTTCCTATTTAATTTTTATGCAAAGAAAATGTAAAATGGAAATCTTGTATTTTTTTAAACATTAATACACACACAGATATATTAATATATACATTTGTGAATATATATATATATAAATTAATATATACATTTGTGAATATATAGATCCATTATCTCTTTTGCATATGCATGTATATATACTTATATATATATTTAATATATATATATATACAAATATAAATATATACATAATATGTATATCTCTTGTTGTGTATATACAATATATCCTATTATTCTTATGCTTCTAATTTATATATACATTAAAAAGTACATTAAATAAAAATATCATCGTAACTGACATCGAAGAATTTCAAAATTGATTAGGTGCACTCTGCAAGTTTGGGCAAGTGGTTCTCCTTGCCTGTACTTGTAGAGGTTGTGTGGCTTGCTTGCATACGCTTTGTGATGTCATTGTTTGTTCTGGTGTCCATCTTGTTTTCATTGCTTTGAATTGTGTTTATTCTATTCTTTTATGTTTCTATGCTTACTCGTGTGTGTGATAGTTCTCACACTGGTGCTATCTAGGGCCAATCTCTTAGGGTCATTTCTTTAATTTCTTTGATCTATGGAGTGTGAGATTGATTTACATCATGATGATGAGGGTGGAAAGAGTATTAATAATGATGCAATTGGAGCCATGGGTGATACTAAGATCTCAGGACAAGGAAAAGAAATCAGTAAACCATCGTTCAAGGATATTGTGGCAGAGCATTCCAATTGTTGGTTCCTTTTCTTTCTACTTGTAGATTTACAATTTGATTGACAAACTAATGTCACTGACTCTATCACCACTCAAAATCTGACAAGAAAAAGGGCCAATTAAAAAGGATCAAGAGAATGATCCTCCTACACTTTGAGCTTTAATGCTTAGGTGGGTATACCTTTGATTCACTTCTTAAAGGAATCAACAAATGTTAAGCATTAATGTCCTTGACACATTGATTTAAATATTTTATCATTTATATGTTGGTTGATGATGAAGAACTACTTCTTGAGAACATACCAGTGTCTTATCCTAGGGCGAAGAGTCAAATTCAATATACCTCAATAGAAAACTTAATTCAAACACACTCAAATTTAGAATAAGTGCTTAGCCTATTATTCCTCTCACTCTCACATTAAGACATCAGATTCTCAAAAGAACTATGAACTCTCTAAATCTATCCTTAAGAATTTAATCCTTCCTTGAAGGAACTCAAGAAAAAACTTCACAATTTACTTTGTAAACCATATATTAACCTGCCTTGCAACATTAACATATAAGAATCCAAGATCAAAACAAGAAAATATTAAAAACTCTGAGATGGAATTCAAGTGTATTCTCATTAAAAAATTTAATATCAATACATTGAAAAAATGAAAAAATGCTAGAACCAAACCCTAGATACAAGCTCTCTCTATTTAGTTACCAATTTCACCATCCTTTGAAAAATACATCAGACTATTATATATAGTCACTAGCAATCTTGGAATCCTCAAGAAAGGATGCAACAAGCTTCGGATAGCTAGGACAAAACTAGGGTTTCAACAACCATACCAACAAGATAATCAAGAAATTATTATAGAAAAGACATGGCAAGCAATCCAGAGAAATCAGATCTAAATTGATCTTCATTTATGGCCAAAATCTTGACTGGTACACTAGAGACAAGAAATTTCATCATTTTAGCTCCATGTTTACTTCATCTACATAATAAATTTAGTGACTGCTTCACCTACCTTTCACAACATGGACATCTTCTACAGACAAGCATCACTTCTGGACCATACTATGACAGTGTACAAGATCAAATCAAGTAGATTGACAGCCCAAGCAATAAATAACCAGTCCCTTACTCACATAAAACCCTTAAATATTTCAAATTTCTGGTGGCAATGGTCAATCAGACAAGTTTAAAACACATTCGTTGATCTCTACCCTTTCTTGGCACATTGGACGGTTCTCATTAAATGACAACAGTCATTTAAGCCTTTTAAAATATCTGGCCACATCATCATTCTCAGCAACCAATTAGGAAAAAGCACATTAGATCAACTTGGCATTGAGGACCCACCTTCTTATTAGTCTTTATCAAATTAACGATTGTCGCAATGCCGCGATGACTAAACTTCGAGCACCTTTCCTTTGTGGCATCATGCTGACTATTAGATCATGTTGCACTTTACTCCTTAACCATGATAAGCTCCTTAACTCTTAGTCATTCGATGAACATGTGATTGAAGGTATTCTCCAAGTTGCTCAATGAAAACCTTAACCCCAGTTTGGTCAGGAGATCACATGATTGAAGTATTCACTGAATCGCCAAGTCTTTTCTTAACTTTGAGTTTTATCAAGTGAATAAGTGCTAGTCGTCGATCCTATCTTCATCTTGTGGTCCTCATTGATTAGCTAAATACCTCATAACCCCATGATTTAACTCATCTTATCCAGTGAATATGCGACTAAAGCTCTTGCTAGATCTCAGAACATTTCTCTTAACCCTAGTTACATTTAGAGAACATGAGATAGCCTTTATTCACCAAGTCGCCAGATCATTTACTTAACCCTAGATAAATCATGAGATCAAATGTTGACCGTTGATCTTTCGCATCATCAATGGCTATCGTTGAATCACCAAGCCCAAAACTTAACTCACCTTATATCAAGCGACTCAGCGAATAAAGAGAAAACTTGACTTGCCTTTAACTATGGTCATATTTGAAGACTGCACAACTAAGAATTCTCACATTCGCTAGATAAATTAGTGACCTCAGGTTATATCACAAGAACACACAAAATCCTTAGTCGCTAGATTGCTGAATAAAAGACTTAACCACCAAAAATAAACCCTTGACTTAACCCAAGCCCATCTGGAGATTATGTGAACAAAGGACTTCACTGAGTCTCTTAATCATTCTCTTAACTGGGGTTAAGTCCTGAGAATATGAAACTGAGGCAATCTCCAAGTCACTAAATCTTTTCTTTACCCTGGGTTCCATCTCGAGAATCAGCGCCAACCGTTGATCTTGTCTTCATCTTGTGGTCCACCTTTAATCTCAAAACCTTCCTACCTTGACTAGTTCATCTCGAGAATCAGCGACTAAAGGAAATATTAACCATTCGCCAAGTCGCTGGATGTTAAGAACTTAACCGCCAAGATCATGAGATCATGCGAACACTCAATTGCTGAATAGATGAATAGTAACTTAACCTACCTGGGCAAGGAAATTAGACATGTGCAGAATGGGGACTTAAGTGGCCCAAAAAGGTAATGAGAAAATAGACCTTGGCTAGGGTTTTTGGACTTAAAAAAAAATTTCATGAAGCCCTAGGACATAAATTTAGACCTATTTCTCAAACCTTCAAGAAGCCATATCTTTTTGGTTTTTACACTTGAGCACATGCAATCTGAACCAGAGCTTGTATACATCTTGGACTATCATGGGCTCAGGGCGCAAGCCATAAAACCTAATAGATCTTCTTCACAGATCAGAACAAGTTTGCAGGTGGTCATGACAATTTTCTTAGGGTTTTGTAGGAATAGACCATTTTCATTGGATTTTTGCAATGACAGGAAAATGAACTAACAGTGGCTCTATCTGGGGATGCATGCCTCTTGTAGGCATGACAAGGATTTAGAATTTTTGGAGGAAGTAGACCACCCACTGGACAAAAATTGATAGGGAACCTTCTCAAAAACTGGCAGACAAACCAAAAAAATAGGAAGGGGAACACACAACAGAAAGGGGAAACTGTACAAAATTTACAAGATTAAAAACTTCACTTGGTGGCCCCGGGCCACCAAAGGAAAATCAAAACCCTCCTGAATCAAAGGTCTGATTTTCATCCACATATATAACCTGCCACTTGAAAGTGTCATGATCATCTTGCTGCCAACATATGTGAATACTCATGGGCTAAAAAATAAAGCTATAGTTGAAGTTGCCCATGTTTTTCTAGTCACAACCATTATCATGTTCATACTCCAAAAAGTATGGAACATCATCCATCTCTTTTTGTGGACTAGAAATATAAAACTGATCTAATAATACATTAGAAAATAGAACATAGTGATTGTCATGCATTACTACAAAATTACCTGGCTGAGACGGACTTGGATCCTTAGATTTACCTTCATGTATTGCTTCAACCACTAAGCAACTTGGCTCCTTCATGATATCCTCATTGACTCGATCATGAACCAAGTGAAGGTCTCTTTCACAAATATTGTGACATAGGGACAATTGATTTGCATCATTATTTCTATCAAAAGAATTATTTTCCCAATCATTGAAGACAAAGTCCTCAATACTGTCACATTCACTGTCATATTTGGTAAAATAAGGGAAAGGATATGAACAAGAAACTTGCTTATCACTAGAATCTTTATGATAGAAAAACATATTGCCATGGCCTTCAACCTCTTCTTTTGTAGAGTTACTACATGAGTGAAACTCTAGTAAACATGGATCATATTCATCACTTTGAACACTTGCCTCATTATCAATGTCAAAGGATATATCAAAGGGGAGCTGCAAATCAAAGTCCATATCAGGTGCATACCTTTGGAATTCATTAGCCAAGAGTGTTGAGATCTTTTCACTGCTCAATGGACTTTGGACATTATTATCACTTTCAACGGCCTCACCCCTAGTGCTACAAACATCATCCCTGACTGAAACAAGGACATACATCTCTAGCCTCAAATCATCTTATGTAAAGCAATCACTACAGGAATCATCATCTACATCATATTCATTTTCTTTCCCTTCACACAAAACATCCTCAAACAAAGACAAGAAGGTTTCCTTCTCATCTTGATAAGAATAAAAATCTGTAGACCAAATGGAAATAATGCCAACCTCAGACTCATCTTCATCATCCTCATATGCATTGACCTCAAAGTCAGCATCATAATCAATACTCTCTGCACAATGAGAATCCACATCAGAACAACTAGCCTCTTCATGATCAACATAAAGAACTACCAGCTCTCTCAATCTCTTGTCCTCCTCTAACTACCAGATCTCAACACTTTTCTCCGCAAGTTTCTTATTGAGAGTAGCAATCTTGATGAGCATATTTCCATAATCAGTATAATGGATGGTAGGATCAATAGAGGCACTAATGTCTTGCATCTGATCTTCATTCTTTTCTTCATACCCATCTATATCAGCTCTTTCATCAAAATTTTCTATAAATGTTTCTCTTAATACATCCCAAGAATGGATTGAACATGAAGGAAGGGATATGAACCAATCCCTTGCACTATGTGAAAGAGACTACACAAGCAACCTCATGGCAACATCTTCATGCTCAACATCCATTTCTCCAAATAAATCCATGAGATCATCTACATTTTGGCTTGCCAAAACTAATCCATCAACCATGAATCTTGGCAAGCCTTCCCCATCCTTAGTAGAAAACTCATTAGGGGCACCTTCAATGCCATCAAAACTAAAGGGCCTATATTCCTCCATGAAGAAAGACCCACTATCACTCATCCTTTTACACTAGTGCTGAACACTTGATAGGGAAACCCTATTCACTACTGATTTTCATAAAAGCAAGGCACATGAAAATCAAAATACCTGGAAGTACTGTAGTTGAAACTTGACTTGTTGACTAGGAAGCAAGGCAGATCTAGAGCTCTCTTTGTAGCTCCATCGGGTTCTTTGCTTTGTAAGTCACCACCTCCTTGAAGAGGAAAATGTTTCACTTATTTTTTATCTCCTTCCAATCAACACAAAACTTCACCAAGATTTTCCACATTGTTTATCAGAGACTACATTGATCAAATAGAGAACTCAGAGTAGCCACCCACACATAGTGATAAGATATATAAAAAAAAAATTTACTGACTCTATACTATGGCCTCCCCAACATAATTTCCATTTTGTTGGTTCCTTTTCTTTCTACTTGTAGATTTACAATTTGATTGACAAACTAATGTCACTGACTCTATCACCACTCCAAATCTGACAAGAAAAGTGGCCAATTAACAAGGATCAAGAGAATGATCCTCCTACACTTTGACCTTTAATGCTTAGGTAGGTATACCTTTGATTCACTTCTTAAAGGAATCAACAGATGTTAAGCATTAATGTCCTTGACACATTGATTTAAAGATTTTATCATTTATATGTTGGTTGATGATGAAGAACTTATTCCTGAGAATAGACTAGTGTCTTATCCTAGGGCAAAGAGTCAAATACAATATACCTCAACATAAAAATTAATTCAAACACACTCAAATTCAAAATAAGTGATTTCTTATTATTCCTCTCACTCTCACATTAAGACATCAGATTCTCACAAGAACTATGAACTCTATGAATCTATCATTAAGAATTTAATCCTTCCTTGAAGGAACTCAAGAACAAACTTCACAATTTACTTTGTAAACTATATATTAACCTGTCTTACAATATTAACATATAAGAATCCAAGATCAAAACAAGAAGACATTCACAAATCTGAGATGGAATTCAAGTGTATTCTCATTAAAAAATTTAATATCAATACATTGAAAAAATGACAAAATGCTAGAACCAAACCCTAGATACAAGATCTCTCTATTTAGTTACCAATTTCACCATCCTTTGAAAAATACATCAAAATGCTATATATAGTCACTAGCTATCTTGGAATCCTCAAGAAAGGATGCAACAAGCTTCAGATATCTAGGACAGAACTAGGGTTTCAACAACCATACCAACCAAATAATCAAGAAATTATTGTAGATAAGACATGCCAAGCAATCTAGAGAAATCAAATCAAAATTGATCTTCATTTATGGCCAAAATCCTGAATGGTACACTAGAGACTGGAAATTTCATCATTTTAGCTCCCTATTTACTTCATCTGCATAATAAATTTAGTGACTGCTTCACCTACCTTTCATGGCATGGACATCTTCCACAAACAAGCATCACTTTTGGACCATACTGTGATAGTGTACAAGATCAAATCAGGTAGATCCACTGCCCAAGAGTTAAATAATCAGTCCCTTACTCATAGAAAACCCTTAAATATTTCAAATTTCTGGTGGCAATGGTCAATCAGACAAGTTTAAAATACAGTGATTGATCTCTACCCTTTCTTGGCACATCGAACGGTTCTCATTACATGACAACAATCATTTAAGCCTTTTAAAATATCTGGCCACATCATCATTCTCAACAACCAATCAGGAACAAGCACATCAGATCAACTTGGCACTAAGGACCCACCTTCTTACTAGTCTTTATCAAATCGATGGTTGTCGCAATGCCACGATGACTAACCTTTGAGCACCTTTCCTTTGCGGTATCACACCGACCGTTAGATCTTGTTTCACTTTACTCTTTAACCACAAAAAGCTCCTTAAATCTTAGTCATTTGGTGAACACATGACTGAAGGCATTCTCCAAGTCCCTCAATGAAAACCTTAACCTTGATCTAGTCAAGAGATCACGCGACTAAAGTATTCACTGAATCGCCAAGTCTTTTCTTAACTCTAAGTTTTATCAAGCGAATAATCACTAGCCGTCGATCCTATCTTCATCTTGTGGTCCTTGTTGATTAGCTAAATACCTCATAACCCCATGACTTAACTCATCGTATCTAGCGAATACGCAACTAATGCTCTCGCTAGATCTTCGAACATTTCTCTTAACCTTGGTTACATTCGGAGAACACGAGATAACCTTTATTCACCAAGTCTCCAAATCATTTACTTAACCCTAGATAAATCATGAGATTAAATTTTGATCATTGATCTTTCTCATCATCCACGACTATCGCTGAATCGCCAAGCCCATAACTTAACTCACCTTATATCAAGTGACTCAGCAAATAAAGAGAAAACCTAACTTACCTTTAACTATGGTCATATTCGGAGACTATGCAACTAAGCATTCTCACATTCGCTAGATAAATTCTTGACCTCAGGTTATATCATGAGAACACATGAAAGCCTTAGTTGCCAAATTGCTGAATAAAAGACTTAACCACTGGAAATAAACCCTTGACTTAACACAAGCCCATCTGGAGATTACACAAACAAAGGACTTCATTGAGTCTCTTAATCATTCTCTTAACTAGGGTTAAGTCCTAAGAATATGCTACTAAGGCAATCACCAAGTCATTGAATCTTTTCTTTACCTTCAGTTACATCTGGAGAATCAGCACAAACCATTGATCTTGTCTTCATCTTGTGGTTCACATTTAATCTCAAAACCTTCCTGCCTTGACCGGTTCATCTGGAGACTCAGTGGCTGAAGGAAATATTAACCATTCGCCAGGTTGTTGGATGTTAAGAACTTAACTGCCAAGATCATGAGATCACATGAACACTCAGTCGCTGAATCATTGAATAGTAACTTAACCTACTCGGGAAAGGAAATTAGACATGTGTAGAATGGGGACTTAAGTGGCTCGAAAAGGTAATGAGAAAATAGACCTTGGCTAGGGTTTTTGGACTTAAACAAATTTCATGAAGCCTTAAGACATGGATTTATACCTATTTCTCAGACCTTCAAGTAGCCATATCTTTTTGGTTTTTACAGTTGAGCACATGCGATTTGAACTAGAGCTTGTATACATCTTGGACTATCCTAGGCTCAGGGCACAAGCCATGAAACTTGATAGATCTTCTTCGCAGATCAGAACAAGTTTACAGGTGGTCATGACAATTTTATTAGGGTTTTGCATGAATAGAACATATTCATTGGATTTTTTCAATGGCAGGAAAATTGACTAACACTAGTGTCAAGTGCCTAGCCTCAGCGTGTTTTGATGGGAGATTTTGTAGAGAAAATGTCGATTCACCCGACATAGGAATACCTTCCTGAGCCAATGGACATAGAATGGGAGATGGTGCCGTCCTCAAAGATTCAGACCCTAGAGGAGGAGAGAAGGGTAATCCTTCTCATCTTAGGCTGAAAACTCTTTCTTTAACCCTGAATAAAGATATGGTAAGAGAAATTAAAACTGAATAGAATTGGTTAAAGAATTTTGCCATGTTTTTTGTTTGCATGGATAAAAAAAATTTACCTTCTATAAATTTTTTTGATGATTGGTTTAATAATGTCTTGGGAAGAAATTAGGAATATACATTAATTTTAGCAAAATGATTCAAAGAGGGCTTTTCATTATTTTTCTCAAAAAAAAAAAACATGCAGGAGAGAGTCCTCAAAAAGGGGTTTTGGAATGTAGGTCATGTGTGTGTGAAAATTATACCTGATCTGTAAACACAACACTCAGTAAAACATTAGAGGTTAGCTATAATCAAAATCGTGCAAAATTGAAAGCTATCTAACCAAGCGATTTACTGCCTTCTAATAGGTGCGAGATTAATGTTCTCAGATTGTAATCGAGATCAGTGACCTAGACGACACCTAAATGAAGGATTTGAATGCAATTCTAGATATGGAATAAATGCAATTAATCTATATTTTTGATATTTTCTATGCAATAAGAATGATAAAAACTGATATGATATGAATGCTATTGAAAACTGATATGCTATGAATCTAACAATGATATGTAATATGAATGCAAAAATAAGATTGATCTCACAAAAATGCCGATTCGCAAGAGCTTTGATTCTTCAATTCCAATTCTCCAGCGTGATTGTGCAAAATATGAGATGATTTGTGAAGAGCTAAAGCCTTAATTTATAGAAATCCAGGGCTTTGGAGGTGCATGGGAAAAAGCCATAAATCACTCAAATAACTCAACTTGATTTTTGAGTTATTTTTAAATAAAAGATAATTAACTCACAAAAACATGCAAAAGCTAAGTTTTAACTCAAAATAGAGTTTAGCTTTAATTGATAATTGATAGTTGTTTGCTTTTATGATTGTGCATGTTTTATTTATGAATTAATTTAATAATAAAGTGATTTATTTCCAACTTAACTGCTTTTAAAAATAAAACAATTGATTTATGGGTTAATCAATTATTTAATCAAAATTTTATTAAAAACTATATTATTAAATAATGACAACTTGCTTTAATTAATTAAATAAGAATTTAATCAATTATTCATATGATATTAGATTTATTGTCAAAAGTAAATAATACAATTAATAATAGATATAATTAAATTTAATTACACAATTAAGTGGCAAATATTAAATCTAATTAATTAAATATGAAAAATATTCAATTAATCAAACTTTAGGATAAATGTGATTTATTGCCAAATAATTATAAAATTAAAGATAATTAAGATAATTAGGAATATTACTAGGAATATTCTCCGATGCAAAATTTAAGATAATCAATTAGATTTGATGATGTTTAGATGTGCCTTAGATTAGGACTTTGATGTCGATTTCATATGATTTGATGATATAGGAGGTTAATGAACTTATAGCCCATTTTTGGGGTATTACATTTTGCCCCTCTTTGAATTACTGTGTGAAGCGCAGTGGTTCAAAGATAGTCTGTGTTTGATAAAGATATGAAACTGATTCAAAAGATAAACCGATCTCAAGATAGAAACCGATTGAAAGATATTGAGATAGGAGTTGATTGATATTGAATTGATATGGAGATAATAGGTCTTGAATGACCAAAGATAATGTTCACTGTAGAAGCAAATGAACCTATTATTGCGAAAAAGTGTCAAAATGCCTGATTCTGAACCTTAGGATTGATAAGAAGTGAGTGACCCATTCTAGACTCGATTGTCTTAGCAGAACTAGCAGGTATCACATCCGAATCCTTTAGTTGCCGAAGAACCAAGGAAATAACACTATGATCTGATGGTTCCAAAAACTGATACAGATTACAAGATTAAGAGAATACCAGATTGATATGGATCGATGAATCTGATATGCCCCAAGTGATGATAGATTTGCCCCGAGCGATGAGGACTTTTGATGAATCAGTAACTAGACGTGATTGTTTGTCTTGATCACTGATGAAAGATATTGATAGAATTGATCGATAGAATTTGATTTACAGACTTTGAATGATGTGCAATACCATGCCCCCTTCGGGATTAAAATTGAAATCTGACAAGAAAAGTCAGCGTTGATAGTTTAGAAGCATGTTAATTGATCTGAGAAGTGGTTATTTACATCTGAGAACGCATTCTGCATCGTTGGAAGGTCCCAAAAGACCAAGTTTGACTAGGTTTGACCATGAGTTGACCATGGTTGACCAAGTTGAAATTTTGATAGTTTGATGTAAGATAATCAGTTAAGTTGAATACTAGATTTCTGTGATGATTGAAGGTCGAATATGCAAGTAGTTAATAATATGAATGATCTCAGATTTGAATTTTGATCCCGAAAAAGGATTCTACTTGCTATTTCATTGGAGGAACCTTCGTGTGAGATTCAGCTCTTGTTAGACTTGAAGATGCGATTTGAAGAATCATTTAAGCATTGAAGTTCGTTTAATCATTGTGAGATCATGTAAACATGCAAAATGCAATGAGACATGCAAAATGAAATGCAACCTAAGACCTAGGACCTAGTCACTGATCATGTGTCGATTTGTTATCATCATTGAACTTTTAGGTAACCGGATAAATCAATACAATGCCCACTAGCCATGAAACCATAGACATATGAATATTGATTTGTATGTGCAAGAATCAATATAACACCCACTGGTTATACAACCATGGACATATGAATATTGATTTGTTTTCGGAATGTTGGATTAGATATAAGCACCAAGGCACAAATGCCAGGATGACCTGAATATCATGTCCATTTTGATATAGCAATTTGTACAAGCATCAAAACATAAACATTGTGATGACCTGAGTACGCCTTGCATTACAAACACATCAAACAGTCAAGAGATCATTCTAAATCCAATGTGAATTACCCGTAGTGACCCTTTATCGTTCACATCCTTAGGCAAGATTGCGTTCGACAGTAGGAGAAAGAACTTACTCAAAAAGATAATAGTTAGAGCAAACTTCCTTGAATTGTCTGGGTATCAATGGTCGAGATACGCATGGCCATCCAATTCGAGATAGAGGCTCTTACAATCGGACACCATTTCAATCCAGAAGTTCCAAAGATGTTAGATTTTCACATACAAGCAGAAGACAAAGAAAAGATTATGCCCCCAGTCATCACTCTCTAAATCCTATAAAAGACATCATCGAAGAGCTCGAAGGGACACAATATGTAAAAATCTCAATGCGAATCAGTAAGCATACAAGGAGATAAAAGCATGTAAAAAGCATAGATTTTTTTCAGTTGAGTTTTGATGTTTGATTGTTGTTGATGCAAAATCCTTTCTAGAGATGAGACTGACTGACTGACTCAACTTGAAGCTTCAAAGGACTCTGAGTGCATATGACACGTCTAAGATACATGGGAGACCATAGGATATGACATTGATTGCCCCCAAGTGTGAACATTGATAGGATGCAAACGCTTGAGCTGGTTGGTGTACAGGCCGACTTATTGAAAACTGTAAATGCAGGAACAAACCGAGAGATATGTACAAACTAAAGCAAGACTGAAAGCTGGGAAAGACCAAGATTGTGCTGATAGATGGAGCATTTTGGAACAAG
Organism: Chamaecyparis obtusa; assembly: GCA_027943335.1. NCBI lineage: Eukaryota > Viridiplantae > Streptophyta > Pinopsida > Cupressales > Cupressaceae > Chamaecyparis > Chamaecyparis obtusa. The sequence goes on along the minus strand of BSBK01007222.1, from coordinate 130,068 downwards.
TGGCGCCTGTTTGCCAGGTTTTCACCATCTTGGTAGAGATTCTATTTTTGCTACCGAGGTGCCTGTTTCCAGGTTTTCACCAAGGCACTTTTTTTTTCATTTTTTTTTTTTTTCATTTTTTTGTATTTTTCATTTTTTCAATTTTTTTGTACTTTTGATATTTTTTGATTTTTTTTTGTGAATCATCAAGGCGCCTATTGCTAGGTTTTCACCAAGATGTTCATTTTTTCAGGACTTTTTCTGATTTTTAAGATTTTTTTTTCAGGACATTTACCAAGCACTGAATGCCTTAGGCGTAGAATTTCTTCAGATGGAGAACATTGATTGGTTCTCGGAGCTATTCTCCTTCAGTTGTTGAGAGTTGATAGGCACCAGAGCCAAAAGTAGCAGTGATTACAAAGGGACCCAGCCAGTTGGGTTCGAACTTCCCTTTGCGTTCTCGATGTGATTGATTTTTAGGATTTTCTCTCAACACTAGATCGCCAACCTGAAATTCTCTATGTCTGACTTTCTTGTTGTAGCCTCTAGACATTCTTTTCTGATACACTCTAAGATGATCATATGCTACTTGTCTGTGCTCATCTAGTAGTTCAAGTTCTTATAACCTAGACACTCTGTAGTCTTCATCAGTGACAAGCCCATGCATTCTAATTTTGAGTGATGGGATTTCAACCTCAATAGGCAGTACCGCTTCAGACCCATAAACTAAAGCAAAAGGTGTAGCCCCAGTGGGAGTTCTGATACTTGTTCTGATACTAATTCTGATACTTGTTCTGATACTGGTTCTAATACTGGTTCTGATACTAATTCTGATAATTGTTCTGATACTGGTTCTGATACTAATTCTGATAATTGTTTTGATACTTGGTATACTTGATAGCATCTTTTTCCATTTGCAAACTCCCAAGCAAGATCATATTGTGCAGTCCCAATGTCTAGCAAGGTGGAGAACAAGAGGGATTAGCAAGCTGGTGGAAGAGATGGAAGATAAGAGAATGAAGGAAAATGAAGGGAAGAAATCCTCAAGGGGAAACTCCTCAAGAATACCCAAGCTAGGGAAAAATTGTCATGTAAAGCGCATTTGGACAAGCAATGAAAGGCTAGCATAGGATAAGCACAAAATCATAATGCAAGAGCAAGAAAGGATGCAATCCAAAGGAGTAGACATGTCAAGAGGCTTCATAGCACCGTGTTTTACTCTTTCTTTCTTTTTTTATTAGATCAAGACCAAAGGGGAAAAGGATAGCGATAGATGAAAATGAATGGAGGAAGATGGATATGAAGGCTAAATAGGAAGGGATTGAAAGCAAGATCATCATCAGACAACTCACAAAATAGCCAAATGTTCGTGTATAGATCAACATTGTCAAGATCAAAGAGAGAAGATGAAATGGATGAAATATGTAGAAGAACTACGCATGATGCCTGATTGCCAGGTTTTCATCATGGTACTTATCCAAGGCACCACAAGGGAGTGGTTTTCACCATAGGATGAATTTATTTCTCTTTACTTTTGCTACCAAGGCACCTGTTTCCAGGTTTTCACCAAGGCACATTTTCAATTTATTTTATTTTTTATTTCTTTTTTTTTTTGGAAGAAGGCAAGCTTTTTATGTAATGCTCCTTGAAAGGATAAACCATGATATGCCAAGGATTCAAAATAACACGCTCAAAGATGTTGATAGGGAAAGGGAGATGAAAGAGAAAAATGGAGGATAAGGTTTTATGCAAAGCGAGTGAGGTTGGAAGATAGGAGGAATAGGCAAGTGAGGAAAAAGGATAGGAGGTAGAAGGATAATGCATGGAAGGATTGTGAAAGGGTAGATGGAAAGGAAGGCAAGATCAATGTAAACACACACCTTGAAGGGTGGCGAGAGGGTGGAGGAAATGTGAATGAAAGAATACGTGAAGGAATATGGCGAATGGATAGCAGAGGTTGAAGTTTAGGCGCATGAAATGGAAGAATATTTTTGGAGGGAGATGAAGTGGAAGCCTTTGGAAGATTGAATATCAATTTCACTTTTTTCTCAACACCAGACTCTTTCAAGAGAGACTTTGGAATCCATATAGTTGTAGGCTTTTTATTTCCTTTTGATGATCTAGAGAGAATATCTTCAATGATGGATTTTGGAACCCATACTTGTCTTGTAGTTTTTTTCTTAGATATCTCTTTGGACTTTATGCTTCCATGTCTATGAGAGGAGACATGGTGATATTCTTTTTTTTATGGATTCTTGTATTGCTTCTTTTTCTTGTATTGAACATTCAAATTACTTCCAAAAGACTTGGGATTTGTGGAAGAGGGAGGATATGACTGGTTTAGATGGGTGGGTGGATGAAAAGGATTCAAGGGTATGCATCTATGTTGATCTTGAGGAAAGATGGGAGATGGAGGTATGTAAGGACCCAAGATGGATGGAAAATTAGGAGAGTTAGGAGGGGAAAGTGAAGGGACATAAGGACCCAAGATGGAAGGAAGGTGTGAAGATCTTTGCAGTGGTGGAAGAGGTCCAAGGATGGAAGTGGAAGATGCAAAAGGATAATCAATAAGTTCATCATCATCTATATGACAACCAAGGATATCAGCATCTTTAGAGTGAGCATTAGAATTTTCAATAAAATCATGGACATCTTGAATAAGAGCATTTTCTTTGATAGGATCATTCAAAGCTTGCGAAGACTTAGGAAGAGTAGAAAGTGGAAGTGAACATGGAGTGGTAGAACAAGAAGATGAAAGACTTTGATCTTGACAAGGATCTTTGGATAGCACAAGTGCATAATTTTTCTTTTGATTTTCAATAGGCTTGACATTGGAAGGAACACCATTTTTACCAACCTTAATGGAAGTATCATCTTTGGAAAGCGCAAGCGTAGTAAGGTTATTTTGATTGTCAATAAGCTCAACAATGTAAGTAGTAGCTTGATCTTGCTTAGGCGAAGACTTAAGACATGGTGGAATGCATGAAAAAGGGTGTATAGGATCAAAAGAACCATGAAGCGGATAAGAGACATTGGGAAAAGGAGTGGATGAAATGGAGGGTTCTTGATCTTGATCTTTCTTTATGTTCTTTTCTTCATCATTTTTGGAATCCTCTTGACATGGAGCCACTTCTAAGGACAAGGAAGCATGTTGGGATTGTATGGATGACTTTGGAATAGATGGTGGAGGACTAGCTGAAGTAGGGATTATAGCATATGAAGGCTTAGGCTCTTTAGGTTTATCATTATTGAAAGTCTTTGCAGCCAAGTGAAGGTTAGCTTGAGTTTCTTTAAGAGGTAGCCCTGGAGGATAACTATAGGGAACCACATGAAAAGTATCAGGGCTTGTGTCAGATGAAGGTTCTGTGAAAGATGTGAAAGACTTAGAAGCTTTAGAAAATGTATGGGTATTGGAGGAAGTAGGGGATAGAAGGGAACCATCACAAGACAAAGGTCCAACATTAACACGATCTTGCTTGAGAGTGTAATCTTTATTTTCAGCCTGAGAGTTCTTAGAGGAGAGATCCTTATAGTATTGATGTTTCAAGCTAGCACGATGTATTTTATAGTCCTCAGCAGTAGTAGATGGATCATCATCAAGGTATTGTCCACAAAAGCCATCAAAGTCTCTTTCAAAATCAGAATCATATGGATCACCATCACGATCTATCCAATGTGATGGCCCATTTGTAGTAAGTAGGAACGAACGACGAGGAGGACTCTTAGGAACAGAGGTGTCATAGGTATCATTACATTGTCTGTTGTCATAGTCATCATAGTCTTCAAAGCTAGATGTGTCACTCTCCGTGGAAGAGGTATCATATTGCTCAAATTTTTTTCGAGGGCATGGTGACATGTACAAGTCTTTATTAAATGGAAAAGAGTATAGAGGTTCCTTTTCTTTCCCAAGTTTGTCAAGCTGGACTTGCATAGCATGTATCTGTTTCATTATAGTGGCGATCAGAGCTTCTTCCTCTTGTTTACTGATTCTTTGAGACATGTGTACTGATTCTCAATAGCTATTGATCTGTTCTTGACACAATGATATTTTTGACAGATTCTGGAACTAGGCTGGAAACATTGGATATCTTGCAATTTGACAATTTTTGACAACTCTCTCAAATTTTTCCAAATGACACTCTGCAGACTCATATGACAGTGGGTAGTCTATGAAATGATAGTTGCTAAACTCATACGATAGTTGGGTAATACTGAAATGACACTTGACAAAACTCGTATGACTTTTGACTTCTTGAAATGACTTTTGACTCCAGAAAGAACTTTACGTCAATTTTTGCAAAATTTAAGGTTTTCAGTTTTGGATTGTTTGCAAATTGTACTATCTAGATTTTGAAGGTTATACCAGATTTGATCATTTTTAATAGCCAAGTAGATAAATAAGCACGCAGAATAGCAAGCAAGTGATTCCAAGCACGTCTGAAAACAATGAACAAGGGCAAAAGCAACCTTGCGCATGAACAATCAAGTGACCAAATTGTGCTAATCCCTGAGAGTACTAATTGTGTATGTTCTGAAAAGTTTTGCAATAACACACATATACCTGAGAATGAAAAATTGGCCTCTCTAGGGTTTTTAGTAATGGTTTGACTCTGCAACTTTTATGATTCAAAGGGGTGAACTCCAATCCCGGCACACCAGGGTTTTGACACAGTCCGAGAACTTAATCTTCAAGAGCTGCTAGGGAGATCTGACAACCCAACAATGAACCATACCCGTGGAGATTTCTTCCACAAGGACATTTATATAGCGGCTGTCACTACCATGGTGAAAATGGCTATTACCGCTTGAGGTTTCGTCAACGCAGTTTTCCCTGTGAAGGGATTGTCCGCTACGGTTAACCCTCTCTAAAGATGACTCACAATAGTATACCACAAGGGGACTTGGCTCCAGATTCAAAGTTTTGACACCTCTTCACTTTTAACCCAAACAAAGCAAGCAAATTAATCCGACACGCTAAGACAAAGTTTTGTTCCACCAAGGTCTGTGATATCAACTCCACGTGATCTATCAACCTCTCCGGGGAGAGAATGTATCAATCAATAAGAGAAGATGCACTAACCAATTTTGATTCACCAAAGCTCGTGATATCAACCCCACGTGATCTATCAACCTCTCCGGAGAGAGAATGTGTCGATCAATAAGAGAAGACTCACTAACTAAGTTGAATGTGAAACGCACTAAGTATCCTCCCTACCTACAAGGATTCTATCGTCAAGAAGGATTTCGCTAGGAATCCAATCTCTCAAGAATCACAAATAGTGTTCATAGGGCCTAATTACTATGTGAGCACAGATGTATGTTCTGAAAGCAAATCTACCAAAAGCATCCAAAAAGTAGAAAGAGGAACACTTAACGTTTAAAGCGAATATGAGATGAGTCCACAAGGTGGAACACTTAACACCTCACACAAGCTAAAAACAAGTCCACAACTTAGAAAACAAGGGAGTTCCTAAAAGCACAAAAGGGTTGCCAAGTGGAACATTTAACGCTTCTGTCCTGTTGACCCCTCCCCTTTATGGCGCTGAGATTGCAACCACGGGGCGGAAATGAGGGGCCGACGGATTAGCGAGTCCAATAACCCAAGATAGAAATCAAGATCAATCACAAGTATTCTAAGACTACTTAATGAATCCTTAAGGGTTCACAACCTAGTATCAATTATGCAAGTGTGTAGAAATAGATCAAAAGCATGAAAAGATGCACACAAGCTTGACACATAAGAGATTTATTTTAAGTCCCAAATCAAAATATTATTAGATGAAGGAGAATACCTAGGATCCTTGCAACGTGCTTAGTAGATTTTACTTGATTTTTAGCAATTTTTGTTGAGCTTTTCCATGCAAGCAAGTGACGAACTCTCCAACAAGCAAACAAGCAAACAAGATATGCAAAATATATTCAACTTATGAAAACCATAGGGTTAGCTCTAAAAATCAATTATTATCAGTAATAATAACCAGCAATCAACCCAAATGACAACTCATATCATTCATTGAACCATGTAAAAAAAATAAGTGCATACCCATCATAAAACTTTATTTTTTTTTTTGCATTTGACCTAGTCAACAAGATCTAATTTTTTTGATATGATTTTGGCCACAAAAATAGAAATTCAGAATAGAGACCCCTACTAAAAAACAGAGAGCTTTCCAAAAATGCAAAAATTTTAGAAAAACCTCTTCATTTGTGCCCTAGAGACCCATTTTATCAAAACAGACCAATTTTTATAAATTGACTATTTGAGCTATGATATCATGTCCAAATTTAAAACACAAAGAATGGATCCCCTGTAGAATTTAAAGAGATTTCCGAAAATATAAAATTTTTTGAAAAATATTTTGATTTGCATCAGATATTAATTTTTTCCGGAATTTCAAGAAAAAATTATTAAAAATTCAAAACATATCAGAAAATTCTAAATTTTTTACTGTAGCTTTCATGACATGTCACCAACCTGAAAAAAAAATTTCAGACCAAAATTCCAATCCGTTTGAGAGATAAAATTAAATCTTTGAAACTTTGGGGTTTGAGCTCCCCAAAAAAAATCAAAACCAGCATGCAAAGGTGGGTTGCCCCACGGTGGGCGCCAGAAATGTGTGTGTGAAAATTATACCTGATCTGTAAACACAACACTCAGTAAAACATTAGAGGTTAGCTATAATCAAAATCATGCAAAATTGAAAGCTATCTAACCAAGCGATTTACTGCCTTCTAATAGGTGCGAGATTAATGTTCTCAGATTGTAATCGAGATCAGTGACCTAGACGACACCTAAATGAAGGATTTGAATGCAATTCTAGATATGGAATAAATGCAATTAATCTATATTTTTGATATTTTCTATGCAATAAGAATGATAAAAACTGATATGATATGAATGCTATTGAAAACTGATATGCTATGAATCTAACAATGATATGTAATATGAATGCAAAAATAAGATTGATCTCACAAAAATGCCGATTCGCAAGAGCTTTGATTCTTCAATTCCAATTCTCCAGCGTGATTGTGCAAAATATGAGATGATTTGTGAAGAGCTAAAGCCTTAATTTATAGAAATCCAGGGCTTTGGAGGTGCATGGGAAAAAGCCATAAATCACTCAAATAACTCAACTTGATTTTTGAGTTATTTTTAAATAAAAGATAATTAACTCACAAAAACATGCAAAAGCTAAGTTTTAACTCAAAATAGAGTTTAGCTTTAATTGATAATTGATAGTTGTTTGCTTTTATGATTGTGCATGTTTTATTTATGAATTAATTTAATAATAAAGTGATTTATTTCCAACTTAACTGCTTTTAAAAATAAAATAATTGATTTATGGGTTAATCAATTATTTAATCAAAATTTTATTAAAAACTATATTATTAAATAATGACAACTTGCTTTAATTAATTAAATAAGAATTTAATCAATTATTCATATGATATTAGATTTATTGTCAAAATTAAATAATACAATTAATAATAGATATAATTAAATTTAATTACACAATTAAGTGGCAAATATTAAATCTAATTAATTAAATATGAAAAATATTCAATTAATCAAACTTTAGGATAAATGTGATTTATTGCCAAATAATTATAAAATTAAAGATAATTAAGATAATTAGGAATATTACTAGGAATATTCTCCGATGCAAAATTTAAGATAATCAATTAGATTTGATGATGTTTAGATGTGCCTTAGATTAGGACTTTGATGTCGATTTCATATGATTTGATGATATAGGAGGTTAATGAACTTATAGCCCATTTTTGGGGTATTACAGGTCAATCTTTGTTCAGGGATTTTTTTTGGTCCCCCAATGGTAATTTGGGATAGGTTTTTGCTAGGTCATCCACACAATGGATTGAAATTCATAATGTTTAGCCAGAGTTCTAGCCATTTATTCCCCAAATTCTAAAACCTCTAGGATCGGTTCTACAAGTGGAAGAATCCAGAGTCACTCCCCCACACCTTAATACAAGGGAAATCATTGCTTTTTAGCCTGATATTAAATTTCTAGACATCCAGAGTCCTCTCCCACACCTTAATGTGAGGGCAATCATTTCTTTGTAGCCTGATATTGAATTTCTAGACATAATCTCAATTGAACTTGAAGGTAAGTGTTTTGAATGGGAGACCTCTCTCCTCAAGAAAATGGGTGCTTATTTCCATTGCAAGATTAATGGCCATACTAGGAAAGAATGTCCCTCTTAGAAAAATATTCAAAATTTTTTTGAGGTTGTCGTTAATTACAATAAGAACAATGGAATTAACATTAATAACAAGAATGGGGGTAACAAGAATCTCACAGTTCCTCCTAGACATAAAACTGTTGTTATTAGTGAAAATTCATCAGTGCAGCGTAATGTCAAAAACATTGTTTGTGGTCAAGCAGTTAATATTGAGTTTGATAATACCATAAACAAATTTGTCTCTCTTTCAAACCCCCTCTTTGAGGATGATCTTGAAATAATTCCTACTAAAAATATGAATGATATTGGTAACCATAACACAGCTGATTATGAGTCAGAAAAGAATATTTACAATGATTAAATGCAAAGAAATAAAAAACCTTGACACTAATAAGAAAAAAAATGTGCAACAAATTGCAATGGAAAGTATTAAGGAAAAAGCTAATTCCCTGAAAGAAGATCAAGTAGCTTCTTTATTTATGGGTTCTTCCACACATGAGAACATGGAGACTGAGGAGGACATTAGTTGCAAACAAATTATACATTTCAAATCCCAAGGGGATATGGTGATTGGAACTAGTTGATCAAGACTCCTTGAAGGACTCCTCAGAGGAAGATGAGCCTAGAAATGCTCTGAAGACCTCTGAAACTGCAAATTACTAAAGCCTATCAAATACCAAAAAACCAAATTTTGATATACACATAAAAAATTTGTCAGCCTCCTCTGAATCATCATCAATCCTATTCTAATCCTGTGATTATTTATTAAGGTAGAAGATTGCTTGAGTAGACCCCCAATTGCAGGTATAAGTATGGTGTTAGAATCATGTGGGCACCAAACAGAAAATTAGACTCACTTATATGAACATGATAAGGAATTTTCCAATGTATATACTCAGCTTGTAGAAGGTAAACATGTGAAAAAAAATTATTTGCAACATGGAATGCTCTATCACATTGGCCAAATATGTGTACCTAAGGCAGAACACAAGAAATTAATATGGGAAGCCCACTACAACAAGATTGTAGGACATTTTGGAATAGGTAAAATTATTGCTATACTTCAAAGATATTTTTATTGGCCAAAATTAAAAAAATGATGTGATTTCATACATTTAAGCCTGCACAACATGTGTCATTGCAAAGCCTACAAATTCTAAGTATGGTTTATATCTTCCACTTCCTATTCCATAAAAACCTTGGCATTCAATTTCTATGGATTTTATTGTCTAGCCTTCCTACCACTAGACAAGGTCATGATTGTGTATATGTGGTAGTAGATATATTTTCAAAAATGACAATTTTGGTAGCCTATAGAAAGGAAATTTATGTAGAAGAAACCACAAAGCTCTTCTTTGAGAATGTTTGGGTTCATTTTGGGCTACCAAGCAATATTAGTTCATATAGGGATAGTCGATTTCTGGGTAAATTTTGGTCTTCATTATGGGCAATGATGGACACAAAACTAACAAAGTCCACTTCATTCCATCATCAGATAGATGGTCAAAATGAGGTGGTCAATCACATGATTATTCAAATATTACACATGTATCACTCAAAACATTCTCGCACATGGGATGAAATCCTTCCCTATGTACAACATAGCTACAATAGGGAAATTCACAATTCAACTGGCCATAACCCCTTTGAAGTTTTCCTTGGATATCAACCATTAGCACCAATAAATATTTCTATCCCAATTATACAACCTGATTTGATACCATGCTTAGACAAGGAGAAGAATAAAGCAATAAAGTTTATTGACAGAATTCACCATTTACAACAACAGGTTCATGAGATTTTGGAGCAAACCACTAAGGAGTATAAACAAAGGCATGATGAGAATCGAACTACTCATAATTTTCAGGTTGGGGATAAGGTATCGTTGCATTTTCAAAAGGATTGATTGCAAGGCCCTCATAGAAAGCTTCATCCCCTTCATTATGATTCATACAATATTATCAAACAAGTTGGTGAAAATGCATTTGAACTTAATTTACCACCATTCTTGGGTATTCATCCAGTCTTTAATGTTGAATTGTTGAAGCCTTATTTTCCTCCATTACTAGACATTGTAGATGTTGCTGAGGAGATCAACTTCATATGAAATTAAATCCATAAGTGGCTAATCCAGTATAAATCGATCAAGTTGTGGATAAGTCTATGAAGACCTTGAAGAACCATACTATTTACCTATAGCATCTGGTGCAAGCTAGTCAGTGTGCTCATCAAGGGAAGTGGCTTACACATGAATAAATTCAGATTCACTTTTTGCACCTACTATAGAGTGTTGATTCAATGGGGCTCATTGCCTCTCAAGGGGGGAGGAATGATTAGAATAGGATTGATGATGATTCAGAGGAGGTTGGTAGAAATTTTATGTGTATATCAAAATCTAATTTTTCACTATTTGATAGGTTTTAGTAATTTGTAGTTTCAGAGGTCTTCAGAGCATTTTTGGGCCCATCTTCCTTTGAGGAGTCATCCTTGAACTTGTCAAATTTTCCTCTAGATAATTTGATTAGCTTTCCAATGGTGTAAGCAGCATGATGTTTTGAGCTATGTGTAGAAAGTTATGCCTTCTACCAAGTATTGTACTCTGAATCTTTAATTTGGATCACCAGTGGACAATTCACAGAGGTCTTAAGTAAAAATGAAAAAGAAAAGAAAACTCACAGAGAGACAATCTTTATCAAAGAATAAAGGAAAAGATACCAAATCAAAGATTCATGAATGCTTTAATAGGCTTTATAGCAGCCAAAAGAATACCTCCCAATAATGTTTTTAATGATGATACATCTGCATAGCTAGAATGTCCACAAACTAGAAATGCCCAGATAGGAAATATGTTGTCATAAAATGGTGTAATGGTCTTAAGAAAAAAGATATTGTATGTCTACATGAGATTAAGGTTGTAGGGTTTCATTCTTTTAATTCCCTTAAATTCATTTGGGATAAAGCTATGTGTTGGTACACAAATCATAATAAGGGTAAATGAGGCATTGTGCTCCTTATTAATCCCAACTGGGATGATACAGTTGAGAGTGAAGGATGCTCTCCATGTCAAAGAGCACAATGGTTTCTCTTTAGAGTTAGTGATAGATTGATAGGAGTATGTAATGTCTATGCTTCCAATGAATACAAAGATAGGACAATATTTTGGGAATGGCTTTCAATTAACCTTCCAAGGGCCCGCTAGATTTTTGTTGGAGACTTCAATATGATTGAGAGGAAGGAAGATAAATGTGGGGGTAATGCCTTTAACTAGAGAGGGAATGAATACTTTTTTTGGACCAAGTTTAAAAGGAGATTTCAATTGGTTGACCTGATGGAGAACAAGAAAATTGATGGTAAAGGTATCTAGTTCACTTGGTGTAACAATCAGGCCAAGAAACATGGGGTATACTACAGAATTGATAGAATATATTTTGATTCTTATTTTCTTGGTGTTTCTCATGACTCCAGAGAATACTCTGTCCAAGTTTCCCCTGCTAGCATTTTGGATCACTCTCCCATCTCTTGTGACATTACTATTGATACTCAACAAAGGGCCAAGGTTGTCATCAGGAAGGCTAATATGTTTAAACTTAATGTTTCCCTCCTTCAAAATCAAGACATGAACGGTGCTATTAGAATGGCTACGTGTCTTTCTAAATTTTCTTGTGGTTCCTCTTCCCCTGGTGTACAATAGGACCACCTAATTGAGACTTGGAGGAAAAAATTTCAAACTGTTGGTAAGAAATATGCTATGGAAAGGAGGAAAAAAGAAATGAACCTATAGAAAAAAAAGCTCAATGACATTGAAGAGCAAATCTAGAAAGAGATTCAAAATGGGCAATTGGAAAAAGATCTGGTTGTTACTAAATATGAGTTAAGAAAATGTCAGAATTATGAGATCAAAGGGTTGAGAGTTAGAGAAAGAATGAATTGGCTTAAAGAAGGTGACAAAGGTACCAAATACTTCTTCAATATTATGAGAGCTAAACAGAGAAGGGAACACATTGAGGAGATTCAGACAAACATTGGACTAGTAAAAGATAACAAAAGTATTTTGAAGGTTGTTTTCCAATTTTACAAAGACCTATTCACCTTTGAGTGTTGTGAGAACAACGATAGAGCACTTAAATACTATGTGAAATTCATCCCCAAGAAGATTAATATGGAAGAATACAAAGCTCTAGAACATAACATTAGCCTTACATAAATTGAGGATGCTATTGGATCTATGGCTAATGGTAAATCTCTTGGGATTGATGGACTTCCCATTGAATTTTATAAGGAGAATTGTGAATGGATTTGTCATGAGTTGATGTGTGTCTATGAGGAATCTTTTGACAGAGGTACTCTAGGGGATAAGATTAATAGAGGCATTATTAAAATCCTCCCTAAAAATGGTGATAAGACCTAAGTCAAGAATTGGAAACTCATCACACTTTTGAATCTTTCATATAAGATTATTGCTAAAATACTTGCAAAAAGGATTGTCAATATTTTAGGAAGAATCATCTCAAGTACACAAACTGGCTTCATTAAAGGCAGATATAACCTAGAAAATCTGATTACTAGTTGGGAGGCTATGAACTGGGCTCATGAGTAGGATCAGGAGGCTATTATGGTTCTACTTGATTTCAAAAAAGCATATGATAGGATTGAATGGCCATTTGTAATTAGCATGTTGCAAGCTTTTGGTTTCATCCCTTACTATTGCAAATGAATCTCTATCCTTTTTAAAGATTCATCCATAGTTGTGGAGGTGAATGGTGAGATTTTTGAACCCATACCTTTTCAAAGATCCATTAGACAAGGTTGTCCTATTTCTCCATCTTTTTTTGTGATTGCAGTTGATGATCTATTCTAAATAATTAGAGAAGCCCAGTTAGTGCCTCTAGTGAAAGGTTTGACTCTTCCTAATGGGCAGGATCTGATTAATGCACAGTTTGTTGATGATACAACTTCATTCCTTGAACTTTCTCAAGCAACTTTGACAATATTATGAACAGACTTCATTTTTTTTGTTTTGTCTCTAGAGTTAAATTTGCTCCTCATAAGTCTATTTTTCTTGGCCGAAATGAGAATCCCCCTGTGTGGGCGGTGCAAAAAGGATGGGTGTGGAGTGGTATCAACACTATTATTAGATATATGGGTATCCCCTTTTCTATTGAACCCTCACTAAAAGATATGTGGTAGTGGATTTATTCTAAAATTGAAAAACAAACATATTAAGTGGTAGACTCACATGTTGTCGGTGGCAGGGAGATTCCAGGCTATGCAAAAAGTTTTAGCATCTCATGCTATTTATTATGCTTCCTCTTTACTATTTTATAAATATGAGAGTAATAAACTTGAAAGGATCCTTAGGGATTTCCTCTAGTCTAATGGTTTGGGTACCAAGAAAAGACATTGTGTTAAGTGGGAGTGGTGTTGTACACCTAGAAGTTTAGGTGGTCTCAGACTAAAAGATCTGCAAGCACAAGGGGCAACTTTGGTAGCAAAATGGATCATTAACAGTTTGATAGGTGATGAACCATGTAAGATTCTGGTTAGCAACAACTTTCATAAATCCACCATTAAAAAAGGAAATTCATGGAAGGATGTGCCTTTGCTTGATAATAGCTTCGGTCAATTTGAGGTTAAAATTTTTGGTTCTAAAGTTTTCAATTCTATTTGGAAGACATGGACTCAGGTGAGAAAGTTAATCCTCTTTAAAGATGCTACTAGTAGATCTCCAGCTTTTGCTATCATCAATAGATTGATCTGGTGGGGTGTTTATATGAATAATAAGCCATTGGCTTTAACACAAGGGTGTTCTACTAAATATTAGAATTATAAATGCATTTCTCTTATTTGTGATGTTCTGGTTGATAATCGTATTTTTAGTTGGAATGAGATTAAAGATAAGTTTGGGGTGCTCGATTCTTAGAAGAAGACTTATACTATGTTAGTTAGGGCTCTGGGTTGTTTCTTCCCTGTGAATATTGTGCAAGATAACTAGGCTTTCAATCAGATTAATTGGGCTAATGGTGATTCTTTTTTTTAATATTTCAGCTAAATCCATTTATAACATGATTAAATCAGACACTTCCATTTTAGATAGAATTAATCATAGTTGGGATTGTAAGTGGTCGGTTTCTAGATGGCACCATGTGTTTGAATTATTTTGGTACTCTCAAGTAGAGCCCAAGAAGTTGTGTTTTAGATGGATATTGTTGCTTAAGAGATTGGTTGATTGTTATGTTCTTGTCTCTGTAGGTTTGAAACTCATTATTTTCTTTTTCTGTAATTGTCTTGAGTCCTTTGAGCATTTTTTTTTGTAGTTTAAATATGTCTGCTCTGTCTAGTCTATCTTTCTTGGCAATCATGTCTTGTCAAATAGTCGGCCTGGGTTGTTGTGGCATGAAATTATTATTGATTTTGTTCAATCTTTTGGTCTTTCCCTCAATAAGTTTTGGTATATTCTTACTGCTAAAGTTCTTTGGTTTATTTGGAGGAGAAGAAATGAAGAAGTGTTCCAACACAAAAAGAGGGTGCTTATTGAGTTTAATTATAAACTCACACATTTTTTTATTATGTCTCAGGCATCTGTTGTCTTGGATATCCCGAAGGATCATTTCATAATCCTGATAAGAGAGGGAGCTATGATCATTTACAAGGAAGATATACTTTTATCTCACTGTTTTGACAACTATGTTGATGACCTGAACAAAGATGAATTAGATAGCTTGAAAGTGTTCATCCAAGAGAAAAACATCAATGTTGAGGATGAAAATGATAAGATTATAAAATAATACCATACTGGAGGACTACATTGGGAAGATGATGCTAACATCCTTGTTGTTGTGGATCCCCAACTAGGTGCATTTGAAGGAGATAAAGTAGAGTGCAATAATAACATAGTTGGTCCTTTGGACTAAATAGTTTGGTCTTATGTTTAGTATCTTGTTGATTTGTATCTAGATATTTGTATAGTTTCCTGGTACTCTCATAAGCTCTCAATTTTTCGCTCATACATGTAATTATGTAATTGGTGACATTGTGGTATCGTTCTGTGGTCGGGTTGGTATTCCCGTTATTGGCTGGGAATTTTGACATTCTTAAGGTGTAATCTCTAGATTTATAAACTCTCTTAATTTATATATGTATAAAACTATATTAAATAAACTAACAAAAAAAAATACTAAAAATATTTATTTTTAAAAAAATTGGGGGACTGTCGAAACCCTAAGGGTTGCGGCATCCACCCATTGGTGGTTGCGGTGGACACATCCACTGTAGTCCCTAATGGGGAGTTGCGGGTGGCCAATCCACCACAATCCCCATGAGGGTTGTGTGAGGTGCCTACCACCACAAACCCTATGGGCTGCGGGTGGCATGAGCCACCTCAAGCCAGTGGGGCTGCAGTTGGCCCATGGCTGCCGACCCCCTAAACCCTTTGGGTTTTAAAAATAAAATTTAAAAAAAAAAAGAATTTTATTTTTTTATAAACAAAAAAATAGTATATAAAAAGAACAATAAAACTTATAATATAAAGATTGAATATTATATTCAATCACAATTGTATGTTGTGGTTGTAGAGAAAAGAAATTTGCAAGCAAAATCTGAGATAAAAGAAGAGGGGAAAAAAATTATTTGTATACCCTCCTGATGATTTTGTTCTCTAATTTTGTCTTCATCTTGCAGCCTTGTGCATATATATAGAAGTATAAATGTGTATATATACACACCCTTGGTGTGTATATACACACATGTATACTCATGTGTATATCTTTTTTTTTCCCATTCTTTTCTCCATGCTAGACCTGCACACACACAAATGAGAAAATTAGGGTTTGTTAGTGGTTTTATTCTTTAGCCCAACCCTAATTTTGAATTAGGATTAGGCTTGGCTTTTTCGAGTTTCTAGTTTTTAAATTGGGATTTTAAAGAGTTGTTGAAATTTTGAATTTCAATTTATTATTATTTTAATGGCTGTGTTCACTTTTGTGAGTTGTCTTTTTATTTTGAATATTTTATTTATTATTAGTCGCATTGATTTATGGAATTGTTATTTATTTTATTGTGAGGAACTTAATGTTATTTTGTTAGGCTTTGACTTATTTTTAATGTGAATGAGATTACTTAATTTGAATTTTAATACATTTAAGGTGAATCTTGAAATTTGAATATTATTGAATTATGAATTAAATGTCTAGCCAAGTGGGGTAAATTGATAATGTATAATGTTTATTTGACTTATTTAATTAATAAATTTATGTATTTTAATGTTTTTAAATTTGGAATATTCTAGAGGCATAAATTTATTTGTCTTGGATTGGGACTTATGTTGCCCTTAACCCTTAGCCAGAATTAATATTTTATAATTAATTCTTTATAATGATAATCTTTAATCATTTAAGTTAATTAATTAAATTAACTAAGGAAAATTATATATTATTAAAGTGTATTTATTTATTAAAATTATTATAACCTTATTATTAAAGTGGGTTTAAAATTTGTTACCCAAGGTGATCGCTTAGGGTTAATTAAGACCCTAATTTATTAATTTAATGTACCCTAGAGATCCTACCCCTAATCATGCAACATAGTACTTGTTAGGATTCATTATGGTTGTAATCACATTATATTTATTTGATTATTGATTAAACCCTTATGGGGATGTTAACTCAGCTTTTGACCCTATGTTATATAAGATAATTAATTTAATCTCTTAACACTTATTTTATTTAAATGAATTTAATTTAACCTTGTGAGGTTATTTTAGAGGCCTAGATAGGTCCTCTAGTTATCTATGTAGTTTTCAATCAAGGGACGTTGACAAGCCAATGTTTGTCATGATACCTCTTGAGTGTAAACTTGCATTGTTTAATGTGACGTTCATGTTAGTTCACCTTAGATTGCTATCCTTAGTTGACTTTTGTTCTTTTAGAAAACAAATGTTGGTGTGTTTTTTCCCTAATTTTTGGGCATGACATGTTATATCCTTTGCATTTAAAGCACCTAATTCATTATATCATCAAATTCATCTTTCACTTTAATCATAGTAGAATTTTCAAAAGAATGAAAGTGTGTACTTATTGAACCGATCAAACCCTTCAATTGGCCATATGGGGTATCATTTGGATTTATCACATAGGTAGGCATAATATTTTCCAACACATCAGATGCAAGGCTCAAAATTTCATTGTCCTTGATGTGTGTCTTTAATATTTCTTTCCTTTCCTTTAATTATTTCATTGATGCAAGCTTAATCATCATCTAAATAGGACTAAGTGTTTCAAGACGGATAAGAACTTTGATTAGTTCTACATCATCTAATTCCATCTTTTCTTCATCTAATAACTCCATCACTGCCTCAACAGTGTCTCTTCCCTCAAATTTCACTTTAGTCATCTTCTCCTCTGTCACCTTTATAGTCTCAACCTCCATTTGAACTGATTGTTCCACAAATGTAACCTTCTCACTTTCATCCTTCTTTCCTTTTGTTTTATTTTCTTCCTCATCACCTCTCTTCTCTTTTTCAACATTTCCCTTCTCATCTTCATCATAAACCATAGGAGCAAGTGAATTACTAACAAGGACTCCAAAGATGTAAACATTAGGAACATTGTCAACCACATCAATGATGTTATTCATAGGTTCATCTTCAGGTACATTAGTCTCTTGAATATTATCATCCTTCCTAACCACCTCAAATAGATTTTCCAACAAGAGATTCTCCATTATTTTCTTTGTATCATACATAACTTCATTAGTTTTTCCAATCATCAACTTATTAATTCTTGTCTTGCTTCTTAATTCTTTCTTTCTCTCCTCAATAATTGTCTTCATTTCATCCACAACAATAATTGGACAAAGACTGATTAAGGAATGTTCTCTTATCCTCTTATCCTCAGCTTGTGCATTCAATATCCTCATTTACAAAATATCAAATAACTCTTCAAGAATGTCTAACATTATCTATACAAGCTCTCTATTATATTTATACAAATACTACATAGTTTCTTCTTCAAGTAACCTCTTTCCATTATCATCAAATTTGTCAAATAATTTGTGAGGTGGCCCCAATTTTCCATGCACAGTCAAATTATTAGCAACATAATTAACTAACATAGTAGGTTTATCAAGATTTGTCTTCTTTCTAGATGGCTCTTCCTCAAATAGTTTTTTCTTTACGATTCTAGCTACGTTGGCCCCTTTTGATCTTAATTCTTTCACTACATCATTAGAATAAATGATCTCTTCATCTTCTTTGGCTTCCTAATATTTCCTTGTGCCTTTTTCTTTTCACTCTCTTTCCTTCTTTACCAAATGATTTTTCTTGTGTTTGATACTTTGAACTGACTGACTTTGGTGTACTAGCAGACTTTACAGGTGGACTTGCAGATTATGGAGTTGCTCTCCTTGGTTTTCTAGATAAGGATGAAATAGGGGCATTCCTTGGAGTGGTTTCATCCACATCAATTGGTTCCTTGGTTGACTTATTCTTTTCTTTTTCTTCCAACTACTTCGTATGCGCTTCTCTCAACTTCAACACTAATATCCTGAAACTTTCTTCCAAATGTTCAAATTATTTTCTTACTTTCCTCTCTTTGTTAGGTTTTTTTACCTCTATATGTACATTTAGATTCTTCTCCTTAAATGTACCAAGCCTCTCTTCATTAGGAGCAACACGTATATGCAAAAAATCTTGTGCATATACATTAAGAATAGTAGCATCTACCTCATAACCCATTGGCATAACCCAAGAAGTTCTTGGTTCAACTGCTTCCATCTCAATCATAAAACATATGGTATCCTCATATTTATCAACAATGTGTTTAGGAATTATTTCCCTTTATTGCATCTTCTCTTGAAAATCTTTAAAGCAAAAAGCCCATAAAGTACTCTTTCTTGATTTATTGTCAAACATGTAGTAGAAGTCTATGATCTGTACTACCATGGGTCTATCAGTAGACCACTAAATCTTTCCAATGCTTGAGAACTCATTCATAAAGTAGAAGAAAGGTATATAATCAAAGAGCCATACTTTAAGATTTTCTTCTTATCCTTCTTCATCTTTGCAAGATTCTCTAACAACTAAATCCTTAGAACTTTATATAGATCATAATCACCATTTTCCTTGATCATCCTATATGTTGAATAGATAACAGTATTAGAAATTGAATTATCTCTTCTTGAATGATATATCTTGTAACCTAGTACCATAGCTGTGAAGCTCACATTAGGTTGTATAATGTCATTTATTATCATAGCCCTCTTGTACCATACAAAATGAGAAAGTTCATTAGCCAAATTGTTCTTGATTGATTTAAGTGTTGAAACTTCACCAGATACATTAAAGCCAGTAACGATGCTTAGGATCTCCTTAGTTATCTTATAAGGTTTTTCAAGATAGATAAATTGATCATGTACTCTTCTTTAAAAATATCTTATACATTCATTCTCATCAAAAGTAAGGAATTTCATGACCTATGCTATCTTCTTCTCCTCTAAGACCTTATACTCATCTTTCAGATTAGAATTCACTAATAATTCTTTAAATAGATGATGAATCTAATGGTCTCCTAGCTCATCCAAATTACAGTGAGTGTAAGCCCTAATATCCTCTACTTAAAGCACATTGTAAGGAACTATTTTCCATCAAAACAAGGGTTTGATTGCCAAATCTCTAATAATCGCCATAGATCTCTCCAAAAATCACCTTCAATATTTCTCCAGATGCTTCTTCTTAGTCATAAGGTGAAATAATAAAATTCCTTTTTGACCATTCACACCCCTAATATTTAGATGTAATAAATGCTTTGTACCCTAGCTCAAGTTTAGCCTTCAAACTATGATGCATACATCTCTCTCGGAAACCTCAAAACTTGCATATATTCCTTTGGAGTTAATTCAATCATTCTCTCAACATCTTGATACATTTGAATACAACATATGAATTTATATATCAAGCCATATCAGGGGATTTAATGGATTTTTCATTAAAAATCCCCCTAGGGAAAAGGCCAAAATTCAATTCTGAGAAGAATTTTCCACACCAAATTTAGGTGCTGGCCCACCATTAACATTAGAACTACTCTTTGGTACCCATGTCTTTCTCATCTTCTTCCTAACTTCTTCTACATCAACCTTCTATTTTCCATTGTCATTATTCTACATATTATTATTATTTATCGGACCTCTTTTGTTCATGTTCACACATCCAAGTCTACAAAATTTCTCAATATGACCAAGATTGTTGTATTTGAAACATGTCACATTTGATTGCCCATACTTGTAGTTTATCTTATTTCCTCTAAATCTGCAATTCTTATCAATATGACCAAAATTATTGCATATATAACATATAACATTCCCTTTGTTAGGAGTATTATTCATCTTGCATTCACTTGATTTATGACCATAGTTATTGCATTTAAAGCATTTACCAAAAAAAATATTTAGCATTCACTCTATTTCTACATTAGACATCCATATGATCAAACTTATTGCGAACAAGGCATCTACCATTTAAATTTTGAGCATTAGTTTGTCTTACCAATTTCTTCTTAGGATTTCCATTCTGATCGCCTAATAAGGGGTTGCTTTGACTAGATCTAGAACTTTCTCCTTTCTCAAAACCAATACCATGTGTATCACCTTGCATTCTCTAACTTTCAAGTTGTGCGTCAAGATTTGTTGAGTTGGCTTTGAAATTTTTCTTGAATTTATTTGTAGCAACAAGTTCATTCTCAAGAGCTTTGATTTCCTTTCTAAGTTCATCATCATTATGTCTAGCTTTCTAAATAAGATAATCTCTGTGCCTCTTTCTTCCCTATATTTCTTGTTTTAGTATCCTCACCCTAGTTTCCATCTCATGATTTATCTTTTCACATTCTTCTATATTCTTCTTCAAGGATTTTTCTCAACTCTCTTCATTCTTCTTCCTTTATTCAATCTCCTTAGTCATCTTCATCACCACATATTCCATCACATGTTTTATATTTTCTTTGTCTTTTAAAAGTTTCTCACATTTATCTATTTTATCATTGCTTCCTTTATGATTTAGTTTTTTAATAAGTTATTTCCTCTTATCCATAGATTTTTTCAAACTGTCCTTTCAATGTCTCAATGAAATTTTCAGCTTCCTTAAGACTTTTCTTCATATTCAGGACTTCAATTTTATTCCGATCAAGATCATCAAGTGAAACCAAGAGATGTTGTTCAACACTATTATAATCCATTGATTCAACCATCGGGATCTTCCTCAAGCTATTAGACTTTCTCTGAGGCACAAAGCTTTGATACCAATTGTTGATATTAAGGAACACTAAGAGGGGGGTGAATTAGTGTTCTACAAATTTTAACTTTATTAATTTGATTCTTCAAAAACAAATCAAACACAATAAAGAGTAAAGAAATAAAACATAAAGCAAGCATCCACAACATCATAACACTATATTTTTTACTGTGGAAACTTGGTTAAGGGAAAAACCATAGTGGGGATGGAACCTACAAGATTTACCTTGCACAAGTAAATAACATTGTTGAAGGTTTAAGTACAAAAGGTGGAATGCACATGCATTCAGGCTTATAGCCTAGAGCTCACAACTCAAAAATAATGACTAAAACCTTATGGAAAGCTCACTTCCTTACAAAATACATGGACAACAATCTTCAGATGATGAGTTGGATCACAACATCTATATATGCCAAAATAATTCCAATTAAGCACAAAAAGTTGAATCCAAACATTTCATGCTATAACTCTGCTATGCTCATATTTAAACTTGAAATCACATACCCTTCCTATACATTGCATCAATATCACACACCAAAATAATCAAATATATTGATCTTATATATTTGCTTCAAAAAATTAAATCATCATTGGGTTAGCCTCAAAAACATTTCAAAATAATGTAACATGTATAATTATCGACTAGACCTATATGAAAACTATATTGTGGACCCAAAATAATCTACCATATTCTAACATCATGTTATCTCAACATTGTCAAACTAAAGGTCATTCACTAAAATCAAACGGATAGGATAGCATAAAGATCTATTGTACCTTATTATTGTTCTTCACTGAATTACTAGAAAACCACCAAATAGGTCTTCTTATCTTGATCAAATCAAAATATCAAGTGTTACAAATCTGGAATAAGGTACAGTATACCTTCATTATGTTTCCCTTAGGTTCACACATCAAAATGAAAAAAATGGGTATTTGTACCAAACCATTTCCTAACACATGTCAGCTATCTTATTTCTACTTTACTTAGCCAAATATTCCTTTAATCCTTTGGTAAGATCTAAAAAAGTATCGTGAACATATGAAATGCATATTGTTACCATCAATGAAAATACTTGAATCAATCAAAGCAATGTCTCTTTCCAACATGAAGGTGATGTCTTATCTTTGAGGCTAGATGCGGGAGTTGAGGTCTTAGGATTTGGTGTTACTAAGAAATGTGGGTATGAACTGGGTATATCATCTACCATGGATGACATTGAATAGTGAAATATTGATGGAACTGATGGAATAGTGGGATGAGGACACATCAACAATCCATATGCCTACTGAGGAGATGATTGTGATATTAGAAAATGTGTATTGCATCATGCGATTTCCTATTTGAGGGATGACAGTTAGATTAGTGACCTCTTGATTAGATGTAAAGATAACTAAGGATTAGGTATATTGTCTCAGTCAAGCATATCCTCATGATTCCATACATCATATATCACTAGAGGCACTATTGTATGATCTAGAGGATGTTCTCTTGGTTAGGAAGGTTATGTCATGCATGATTATGCAATAGTTACACTAGATTATAGAGGGACCATTTTTGCAATGTGTCTCACACATGTTCAACGTAGGGAGGAGTGATGTACTATCTACTCTTAGGGAAGGAGTATGATTTCTCACTTTTATTATGAGTTAGGGAAACATGTACCCTATCAGTAGAAGAGCCTCATAGTATGCACATTGGTATAGGTATGGATCTTTGATCATTTCACCTATACATGGCCCATCAGATGCCCTATTGAGATATATCTAATAGATCCATGTGCATTTTCTCATCCATTTTGAAATGCATGGAAGTGGGGAGATATATTGTATTGGAGGATCATCATCAATCAATTGCAGATAATTGATATCATATGTAAAATCATATTAATAGATGGTCATATAGACTAGCACATATTATTAGATGAGATGTACGCAAAGAGACTAATGGCTAGAGGGATGACACACTAAATTATGGTGTCATTCTATTTTGACAAAGTGAGGAGGAAAATTGAATTTATACATGATGCACTAAGAGTGCCCATCTATTCATAAGGACAATAGTACAAATCAAGGCCTGGGGCCCAACCAAGACCTAATCTGAATGAGGTAGAGGATATAAACTCCACAAAATAGGATGGATGAGATTTTGATATATCTAGTGGTATAGAGGATGCAGGTGTACTCAAAGATTATACGAGATATCATAGAGTTATCATCATCTTTCTAATAGACTATCCTATGGGTGACTTGAGGCCATGTCCAAGGCCAAGGCTACAAGAAACTAGAGATGATGAATACAAAGAGAAGATTGAGGAGGAGGAAAATGAGGAGCATGAACAACCTATAGGTGAGGTCAAGGATGCACTAGTGGGAGGTGACCAGTGAGGAATTTAGAAGGAGGAAGAGGAGGTATATACCACTCTATTAAGGAGACAACCATATAGATCCTCATTAGAGCATACACCCCTGAGGGGATTACAGATATGAGAGGAATGATAGGGTAGCACATCTATTCCCATAGCATCATCCCAAAAGACAAAACCACATGTTCTATATATGATTGATCGTGGATACCTGGAGGGAGATTGAGGTACATAAATTGATTTAAGTGCATGCGTGTGTATATGTGTTATTGACATAATTAAATTTTTACAGTTGGTAGTGATGGATAGTGTGACATTATGAGTCATGTAGCTAGGGATATGGCCTTAGCAGTGTGGATCCTATCATCATTGTAGGTCACCTATGGACCACAGTGAGATGTAAGCCAAAAAAAGGATACGGTAGGGAGAATGGAGCAAGAGATAGACAAGGTCAGGCATGATCTTTATGTAGCCAAAAGAGAGACACATGAGCTACGATGTGTCATCTATGATACTAGGAGATCATCAAGGAGATAATCATGTTCTATGGCATCTCATATAAACTCATATAGTCCATGATATTCATCCCCTCACAAGCCAGAGGACTTGGGGAGACATCATCCTATGGATGATAGATAATTGGATATTTATGTTCGTATTTTGATATAAATCACATTTTGAATAGTGATAACTATATTTTTTATTATTTCACACACATATATATGGTGTTTAGATGTTTTACATGCTTGTAATTAAGTTAATTATATAAACATTGTCTATTTTTTATTTATGATTAAAATAATACAAACATGGTGATGAATGTATATATCTAATTTAATGTGATTATGATTAATTTAGGAACCAATTTTATAATGATTAAAATGGTATAAATGTGTTTTAATTAATCAAGGTGTAATTAAATGTAACTATTGATGATGTAATGCACCCAAAAAAATAATTGAGCATGCAATATACTTAAACTATTGACTAAATACAAACCTATCAAACATGGAACATGGAAAGAATTAAGAAGTATTCCAATACCATTAATTAATGTCTTAATTAAAAATGAAAAATACATCACAAAAATGAATCCAAGTCAAAGCCAACATATGCAATTTTTTTCATGAATGAAGCAATATATAAAATAGAAAGTAATCACTTAACTATCTAACACACGTACTTTAATGAAAAAATATTAATAGACAAATTAGTCCAAAAATAAATGATAAGGAGATAAAGAGAGAGAGAGAGAGAATAGTGACACAAATGCATAGCATTTATAGGGTCTTTGAGGGGTGTACCATCCATATCTGCTAACTTATATGTGCTATAACTATAGACTTCAATAATGATAAATGGACCAAGCCAATTAGGACTAAATTTTCCTTTTTCCTCAGGTAGGGCATTAACATTGCACTGATTTTTGTAAACAACTAAATCTCCTACCAAAAAGGATCGTCCAATAACCTTTTCATTGTATCACCATTGTAAAGATTTGTGATATTATTGAATGTGTTAAAGAGCATTAATACCTTGTTCATCAAGCATGTCAAGTTGTTTAAGGTTTTGTTCTGTATAAGTTTTGTTATTAATGAAGCCCTTGAGAGAAATCCTTGGTGAGGGCATTGTTAACTCCAAAGACATAATCACATTTGTACCATAAGCCAAGTTATAAGGAGTTGTTCTTGTAGTCATACGAATACTTGTTCTATAATCCCATAAACCATAGGTTAACTGAGTGTGCCAATCTGTACCATGTTTATTAATAATTTTATTAATAATTTTCTCAATTATCTTATTAGATGCTTCATGATATCCATTAGAGTGAGGGTAATAAGGAGTAGAAAAAACATTGTTTAGTGTGGTATTTGTTGAGAAATTTCTTCACGTCATTATTTTTTAAAGAACTACCATTATCAGACACTATAGCTGAAGGGATACCAAATTGAGTTATGATGTTATCCTAGATAAAGTTACAAATAACATCAACTCTAGTACAATGAAGAGGAAAAACTTCTACCCATTTAGTAAAATAATCAGTAGCAATAATTATATAAGTATGCTCTTGTGATGATGGAGAAGATATTTTACCAATAAGATCCAAGCCCCATAGATTAAAGGGCCATAAAGCTACTATTAGAATGTGAATTTGATGTTATTCATGTTGTTGTAATTGATGTTGACATATTTGATGCATAGTTGTTGTTCATTTATTAATTGGTTTTTTTGTTGTATTGGTTGATGTGTGTACCAATATCTTTGCTGTATTGGTAGCTAATGTTGGTGTTTTGGTAGAAGTGTTCACTAAAGGATGTGCTTTAAATGATTTTCCTTATCCATGTCTATGATGGTCCCTTTTGGTGTGCAACATATGATGGAATGTTTATTTGGCTTTGGTCCTAACTTGGATGTGTTTGTTGTGTTTCAGTCATAACAGTTATTGTGTAATGCATTATTCATATCCATTGGTACAAAAAGTCTTAGAGATGGTGTAGCATGTTGATGTGAACAAGGCATGTTGTATTGAGTGAGGTGGTCCATGTTTAATTCCTTATGATCGTGGGAATGTTTCAGTGTGACCTATTTCAGATTATTTTAGGCCGACATGGTTGTTGGCATCAAATTATATAAGCAGAGCGACAATCTCAGTGGTTTGTGGTGATGCTTGTATGTGAGTATATGCAAAGTGAATACAAATCTGATAAGGAAAGATCTATGTGTTGATATTCATGTGAGTTGGTGAAATCAGTATCAAATTGATATATCATCTCTATATTGGAGTGCATTGATAATAGTGATTTTAGCGATGGATTCAAATCTCATTTCTTATATTCTGGTAGTGAGCCTTATTGTATTGGTAGTGAGTCCTATTGTACTACTAGTTAGCCACTTTTTCAAGGTAGTTAGTCTGACCAATATTAAACCACCTATAGTGAGACCTTGCAAAAATAACCTTAACTAGTGTCACCTTAACCCATATTCATTTAATGAGAATTAGCTTATGTGCAGTTTTTCCCAATTTGGGTTTCCATGTAAATTCTAGTGTTCATTATGTTGACAGATTTGTGCTTTCATGTTTCATCTTTTATAAGTTTTTGATTGCTTTAAGTATTTAATGGTTCATTAAAAGAGTTGATTAGTGTTTTTGAATAACTAATTCACACCCCCCCCTCTCAATTATTCAACTTGGTTAACAATTGGTATCAGAGGTTGGTTCCTCAATATAGAGCTTAACCACTTGAGGCAGATCCCATGACGCATAAATTGAACATTCCCATGTTTGATGGATCCAAATATAGTTAATGGAAAGAGAATATGAAAGGATATATGATCTCTATTGATTATACTACCTAGAAGCATGTGGAGAAGAACTATGTGCTTCCTCATAATAGCCTTACCACTCAGGATTAAATCACAACCTATGAGGAGAATGAGAAAGAAATATATGTGATCTTAGCACTTTATCAAAAACTGAATTAGCTATAGTTATTTCAATATAGACTACTTATGAGGTTTGGGAAAAGTTGAAATAAATTTATGAAGCCAATGATAGAGTTAAGTTATCTAAGAAGCTAACAACTAAGTGTCACTATGATAATTTGAGAATGGAAGAAGGTGAATACATTAGGAGCTATTTTTAGTGAGTTGACAATGTAGTAAATGAGGTGACAAATAAATGAGACAATATCATTGATGAAGATGTAATGGAGAATATCTTGATGTCATTACTAAATAGCTACAGTGACAAGATCTTGGTGATTAATGAGGTATATGATCTGAAGAAGTTTACCAAAGAATTGTTATTTGGAACCTTGAATGCATTTGAATTGAGGAATTTCAAAAAAGAGAAGAGAAGATTCGAGACAACATTTAAAGCAACAAAGTCAAAGGAAGATCCAAATGAGTTGGAAGTGAACTTTGTAAGGAATCTGAAGAAAAGTATTGGCAAATATAAAGGTATGTTACCTCTTAAATTTTTTTAATGTGGAAATATTGGTCATTTGGATACTAAATGTCCAGAGAAAGGTCCTAGGTAGAAAATTAAAAATTTCAATAAGAAGACATACTATGTTAATAAAGATAGTATTTCAGACAATGAGTCAAAAATAAAAGATTGTTTGTTCTATGCCAAAGAAGAAAAATCAAGAATTGATATTTCTAACATTTGTCTAGAATTTGATGACAATATTAAAACTTCTTTGTATGTTAGAATAAAAAAAATGAATGCTTGATTGATAATGGTTGTTCTAATCATATGAATGGAGATAAAAGTAAATTTATAACACTTGAAAAATATGATGGTGGTCCTGTTAGATTTGGTGATGATAAGACAACATATATTGTTGGTAGAGACTCTATTACTTTTGATGGAAAAATAACACTGATAGTGTTTATTATGTGAAGGATTTGCGTCACATTATTTTGATTGTTGGATAGATGTGTGAGAATGGATATAATTTTTTGTTCAAGAATGAAGGATGTGAGATGAGAAAAAGATATGGAGTAGTGATTGTAGTTGGAAAAAGGATAGGAAGGAACATGTGTCAACTTGAAGGAGCTACATAAGGATGTTTACTATCTCAGACCAATGATAGTTGGCTTTGGCACCGGAAGATGTACCACATTAATTTTGACAATTTGGTAAGAATAATTTCATTATGCGTCATAAGATACTTACCTAGATTATGTAGACCAGACAATATTGTCTGTAAGGGATGTCAATAAGGAAAGAAAAGAAGAGAATCCTTCAAGGCAAAATACTATTCATCTATTAGTCTACTGAATCTAGTGAACACCAACCTATGTGGTCCTACCAAAAGGAGTTTACAAGGTGAGAAATATTTCATACTCTTCATTGATGATTTTTCAAGACTATCTTGGGTTACATTTTTAAGAGGAAAATTAGAAGCATTTGAGAAGTTCAAAATATTTAAGGCTAGAGTTGAGAATGAATGTGGTAGAAAGATTAAATGTTTGAGGTATGATAAAGGAGGAGAATCTACTTTCAATAAATTTGAAAGTTTTTGTGAGAAACATGGTATTAATAGATAATTTTTGGCAATAAGAATACCACAACAAAATGGTGTAGTTGAAAGGATGAATCAAACAAGTCAAGAAGCAACAAGGACTATGTTGAAGGAAGCAATTTTATTAGAAGTTTACTAGGGAGAATTAGTTCATATAGCTGCGTATGCACTTAACAAAGTTTTGTATGAGAGGAAGTATGGTAAGACATCATATGAGTTGTGGTATGGAAGAGTACCTACAGTAAAGTATTTCAAGATTATTGGAAGCAAATGTTATATTCTGAGAGATGAAGACAATCTTGGAAAATTTGAAAATAGAGTGGATGAATGGATATTTCTAGGATATTCTACAAAGAGAAAAGCATATTGGTGTTACAAAAAGATACTAAATAAGATTGTGGAAAGTGTGAATGTGAAGTTTGATGAATATTTTCACAAGACTCCAGAGAAACACATCGACTATGAATTTGATACATAGGACAAAGGAAAAGTGGATATGAAAGGAGATGACGAGACACAACCAGCTTTGACATCTACAATTAAAAAATCAAGGTATGTACAAAGAAATCATTCTAAGAATTAGATTATTGGTAATAAGAGTAAAGGAGTTGTTACTATAAATAGAGAAACACAGGAGGAAGCTTTGTTTTCTATACTTTAAGAAATTGAGCCTAAATATATAGAAGAATCATTTAATGATCAGAACTAGGTGAGAGAAATGAACGAGGAGCTTGATCATATTGAAAAGAATAAGAATTAGGAACTTTTACCTAGATTGATTGATAACAATGTGATTGGTACATAGTGGGTTTTTTAGAACAAGCTAGATGAAAATGGTAAGGTAATAACAAATAAGGAAAGATTATATGGAAGGGTCACACTTAGATTGAGGGAAATTATTTTGATGAGAATTATGAACATGTTGCTTGGATGGATCCAATCTGGATATTTCTAGATTTTGTAGCATATAAAATTTAAAAGTTTATCATATGGATGTCAAGTCAGCATTCTTGAATGGAGAACTAAAGGAAGAAGTTTACATTGAACAATCAAAAGGATTCATATCAAAAGGGAATCTAATTGTAGTATGCAAATTGAAGAAGGCATTATATGGATTGAAGTGAGCACCAAGATCCTAGTATGGTAGATTAGATAGATATATGATTGGAAAAAGATTTTAGAAATGTTCTACATATAGTAACTTCTATTATAAAATTTATTCAAATCATATTTTGATTTTTGTCATTTATGTTGATGATATCATTTTCAGAGGAAAGGATGACTTGCGTAGGATATTTGCAAAGGAGATGCAGAAGGAGTTTGATATGTTCATTATTGGTGAGTAGAATTTATTTCTTGGATTACAGGTAAATTAGAATAGTAAAGGCATTTTCATTTATTAGTCCAAGTATGTCAAGGAATTGTTGAAGAAGTTTGGTTTGGAGAATTCTAAACCAGTATGTGCCCCTATTAATGTTACCAGATGTATGTTGACTAAGGAAGATGATTCATTAAAATCATATGCAAGTAAGTATAGATCAATGATTGGAGAATTATTATACTTGACTGTTACTATACTAGATATTATGTATGCAGTATGTTTGGCAACTAGATTTCAGAAAGAACCAAAAGAGTCACATGTTATGGCAATAAAGAGGACTTTCAAATACTTTAAGGGAATAGAAGAGTTTAGTTTATGGTATCCAAAAGGTTCAAGTTTCACACTGATAGATTATACTGATGCATATTAGGCTAGTTGTTTGGATAATCAGAGAAGTGCTAGTGGTGGATCTTATTTTCTTGGCTCCTGGTTGGTTGCTTGGTTAATAAAGAAGTAGGATTTTGTAACATTATCAACTAATGAATCAAAATACATTGCGACATCCTCATGCTGTACTTAGATATTATGAATGAAAGATAATTTGAAGGATATAGGTATAAGTTTTGATGAACTGATTTCAATTATGTGTGATAATATTGGTGCTAAATATTTCAAAAAATTCAGTGCAACATTCCATAACAAACCTAGCACATATCATTTCTTGAGAGTGAAGGTATTGGAGAAGGAAGTGAAGCATTAGAATGTGCCTACAAAGGATAAAATAGAAGATGTATTTACAAAACCTTTTTGAAATGATACTTTTGAGTATCTCAAAGGGAAGCTAGGCATTTTCCCCCTTCCTAGTGTTCACTATATGCACTGGTGTGTGCACTAGTCTAGTTTATTACATGATTACTCCTTTTTAGATCAATGCCTGGTAGCTTCCTCTCAGGGGAGGAGAGTGAATTATTAAGGGGAAGATTTGGCCCTTTGTCATTGTTGTCAAAGAGGGAGAAGAATATAAATAGAAGAATGGAGAACTTTGATGCTAATATATTTTGATAGAGTGTTATTTTCTTTGTTATTGATGAGTGTTTCCATCAATGAAAAAAGGGGATATTTTTAGAATATGAAGTTGATTCTATTCATGTTGTCATAAATGGTTTCCATCGATGTCAATATATCTAATACATAGTTGTTGTTCCTTTATGATTTGATTGTTTTGTTGTATCAATTGATGTGTGTACTGATATCTTTGGTGTATTGATAGTTGATGTTGGTGTTTTAGTAGAAGTGTTCACTGAAGGATGTGATTTAAATGATTTTCCTTATCCATGTCAGTGATGGTCCCTTTTTGTGTGAAACATATGATGGAACATTGATTTGGGTTTGGTCCTATCTTGGACGTGTTTTTTGTGTTTCGGTCCCAATAGTTATCATGTAATGCATTGTTTATATTCATTGATACCAAAAGCCTTGGAGATGATATAGTGTGTTGATGTGCATGAGGCATATTGTATAGAGAGAGGTATTCCATGTTTATTTCCTTACCATTGTTGAAATATTTTGGTGTGACCTATTTCAAATCAGTTTAGGTCAATATGGTTGTTGGCATCAAGATGTATAAGAAGAGTGATAATCTCAGTGGTTCATGTTGATGCTTGTATATGAGTATATGAGAAGTCAATGTGAATCTGACAAGGACAGATCTTTGTTTTTATATTCATGTGAGCTAGTGTAATTGGTAGAAGACTGATATATCATTTCTATATTAGTGTGTCAGTAATAGTGACTTGAGTGGTGGACTCAAATCTCATTCCTTATATTCTAGCAGTGAGCCTTATTGTATTGTAAGTTAGCCACTTTTTTAGGATAGTTATCCCGATTGATAGTAAGCCACCTAGAATGAGAAAAATTGATAGTGATCCCTTGTAAAAATCACCTTAACCGGTGTATCATCTTCAAATGGAAGCACTTCCATGATAAGAGCATTTAGCCCTTTGAGTAAGTGGTATGAGGTCATGTTAAGTGCCTTGATTGGGTCTTTGCATGTATTTGGCTTTCCCCCCCCCCCCCGTTTTACTTCCTTTTGCACCTGTTTTCCACTTCTTGTCTGTATTTCCTGGCATTCTAAACAGAGGTCCTGAGGTTTTTGACCTCAAGGTCAAAGTCAACCTTGAGGGTCAAAGTTGACCCCAACTTTGACCTAGGTCAAGGTCGACCTTGACTCTGACCTAGGGTAGAGTCTACCTCATCCTTGACCCACATTTCAAATTTCAAGATTTTCTGATTTTTGGGTACCGGGTTTTGAAAAGATTCTTTTTCCCACCTCCGAGTCGGCAATTTTGGATTTTTAGGATGGTAAATCCTTAATTGCATTTAATATGGGTCCATTTCTAGGGGTTAAGGTTAATTTTGATTTAATTCCCTAATGTCGGCCTTCTCTAGAGGTGTGTGCCCTAGTTCACTATAAAAGGAGGCCTTCCTCTCTCATTTTCACATCCACAATCAAGAAATCACATCTCATCTCAAGAAATTTCATGAGAAAGCTCTCAAGTGCAAGAAATTGAATTCAAGCATTCAAGAAAGCCTTCAATCATTCAAGTGTTCAAGCATTCATTCATCGAGGAGATCCATTATTAGCCATTGAAGGATTCAATCTCTTTGGAGCCCCCTTGAAGATCCATCCTTCTACATTCATCCAAGCCTACTCATATGAAAAGATCTATTCAAGATTGGTGTTGAAGATCAAATGACATTTATTTGCGACATCTTACATTCATTCTACATTCATTGGACCATCCCTACTTGTGGATTTGAGGATTCAAATTCGCTACAAGGACTTCAACATAAGCAAGGTGAATTGTTTCATTTACTTTGTTTATGCACATTACAATTTCAATTCAATTTCAAGGTTAATTCCTAAATTGGGGTTTGACCAAGGCAAACCCCCCATACAAACAAAAAAACCCTCTTTTTCTTGCAGGTATGGATGCGGAACTTTAGATCTAAGCTTAGATTTGGATACCCTTTTCGGTGAACTTTCGAGATCTGTGAACAAAGTCAAAGTCAACCTTCAGAATATTAATGAAGCCTTTGACCTTTTATTAAGGTCAAAGACTACATGCTGTCAGAAACATAAAAATTTTTAGGGTTTTCTTCATCTTGGAATTTCCAGTTTGAAATAGGTTGCATAATTGTCTAAAACTGCACATAGACATCGGAAATTGGCTTTTTCTAGATTTTCCCTATTTTGAGATTAGTATTTGCCTTTCAATTATTTTAGATTTCAAGCACAACTCCCCTATAGGGAAATATAAGATTTTCTTCCTCTTTCATATTCTCCATAGATTGATTGGATTGTGCATTAACCTTTTGGTTGATCAATTTGGATCTCTCCTTTGGGAATTTGGATTTAGAAGTAGATCTCATATTTCCCCCATATATTATAAAAGGGAACACTATTTCCCTCTATTCATTTTGGTGAACCCGACTAGCTTACTCTCTTTCTTTTTGGTGTTAGATATTATATTATATTTTGGTATTAGATTTCTCTTTTATGATAAATCTTGCATGCTAGTTAGATTTCAAAAATACAAAAATATTCATGCTTTATGTGTTCTTAGTTTAGTTCATTTACATTGCATTGGTTTATGAGCTTTACTACTACTATTCCTACTTATAACATTCTGGTTAGAAGAAGTCGTAGACTCATGGGTGCCTTTGATCCTGAATCTTCCTCTCCTTTCCTTAGGATCCTAGATGATAATTTTATTCTTCATGATTCCAATCCTATTATGGAGAAAAAATCTTCTCACTCATCTCATGATGAGGATGACGCTTTAAGAGTTCCTCCTGAACAAGTCCAAAAACTTTCAACTGAACTTGATAAAATGGGTAATTGGCTTATTCAAGAGAACCATAATCAAGATTCTATTCAAGCTATAGAAGCTCTTAAGAAATTTATCTATGATAGTGATCAAGGTGTTAACCTCTTGCATGGTATTACTCACCTCGTGCATTCAAATGTTAAACCTCTAGCTCAAGAAGCTCAAGATTTAGGGTTGATTCCTCCTATCACTAGTGTGGAACCTCTATCTAATCCTTTACCTAGTATTCCTACCTATACTCCTTCTTTGGTGACTGTGATGGTCCCCTCTGTTCCTATGAGTGTTCCTCATGTGTCCCTTCCTACATCACAACCTTCATATCATAATGTTCCTTTTACTTATTTCAATCCACTTCCAACTGTAGTTCCTAGTGTTCCTCCAGTTGTTTCTTCTATTCCTGTAGCTTCTTACACTCTACCTCATGTGTATAATGTTGTTATTCCTCCTATTTCCTCTAATGATTCAACAATCATCAGTTTGTCTCAAATTGTGTCATCCTTACAACAACAACTTTCTTCCTTAACTCAAAACAAGTTTAGTATTCCTACATGTGACATGGGAAGCCCTTTTTCCTTGGATATTATTTGTACTCATATTCCTCAGCAAGTTGATATGCCTCATCTTGAGAATTATAATGGAAAATGAGATCCTATTCATCATGTTAAAACATTCCAAATCCTTTGTAGTGATTATGCTCATGACCATAGGATTTTAGCCAAATTGTTTTCTAGAACTTTCCATGACAAGGCCTTACAATGCTATTGTTCCTTGCCTCCTTATTCCATTGATTCCTTTCCAAAACTTTCTAATGCCTTTATTCAACAATTTCAAAATAACATTGGCCCACAAGTGTCTTTGACTGATTTGATGCATTGTAAACAAAGCACTAAAGAAAAATTAACTGAATTTATTGGTATATTTAAGCATTTACATGGTCAGATTTCCTATCCTATTCCTGATATTGATATTCAACGTATGTTTATTTCAAATTTGCAAAAGGATATTAGAGATAAGATTATGCTTACTGAATTTACCTCTTTTCAACAACTTTGTGCAGGGCTTTATCATTATCAATTACAAGTGACTTAATTTGAGAGCAACACTCCAATGGCTCCTATTCCAGTTGATAAGAGTGATGCTACTCCTAATCCAAACAAATTTCAAAAATTCAACAACTTTATCAAGATAAACAAACAAGCGAATGCAGTTGCTAATCAAGTTGTTGTTGCATCTCACAATGCCACTTCTGCATCCACTGCTTTTCGATTAAATCGTACGGTTACTCCTCTTTCTGAATCTTTACATGCTATTATTAATAGGTTGTTAACTGTTAATATGATTAATTTACCTCCTATTCAACCTCTTTTACCTGCTACGATTGCATCTAAATCTTTTGATCAAAATTCTTTTTGTCAATATCATCATCAAAATGGTCATGATACTGAGAAATGTTATTCTTTAAAATATAAGGTTCAAGACTTAATTGACTCTAATGCCTTATCTGTTGATAATCTTGATGGTAGTGGGAACAAATCTATCTCTCCTCCTAATCAAAACCTTCAAATCTATATGAATCCTTTACCTACGCATGATACTAATACCATTGCTCAGCCATCTGCAATGGAAATTGTGTATGATTCAAAGATGGATGATCTCAATCATGTTGTTAATCAAGTGGAGCATGTTGGTCAATCTATATCTCCACCTCAACCTCAATCTCAACCTCAACCTCAGATTCAACCTCAAGTTCAATCTCAACCTCGACCAAAACCTAAGCCTAAAATGAAAACTCAACCTAAACCTCAAAAACAACCTAAGAATAAAAGACCTCGGGAACTTTTGATTACCTTTGATGACTCTGAGACTATTAAGGCTCCTGATGGTCCCCTTTACATTTATGCTAGGATTTCTCATAAACCTACTCATGGTTGTCTTGTTGATCCTACATCCTTAGTCAATGTTATTACTGTAGAAAATTATTTTATGAAAATCTTACAATGCGATTCTTATGATACATCGGATGTGTGGATTTAGACTTGTAATGGTTTTCTTTATCCATAATTTAGTTCTATTACTTTATTGGTTGAACTTTGTGGAAAAATTGTGAATAGTACCTTTGTTGTTGTTCCTACTTCTGATCAATTTCAAGTTAAGCTAGGTTTTCCTCGGTTGAATTCCATGCATGTTGTTGCTTCACCTATCCATAAGTTTCTTAAATTTATTCATGATGAAGAATTGAAGATGGTTTAATCATAGTTTATATCAACCTTCTAGGCCTAGAGATTGTGCTACCCTTGATTTCTTTTGGCCTTCATTACCTAATTCATGTCCTCCTCGACCTGATAATCTTTTCCGTTCATATCAAGCTTATAAACATCATAAGATTCTTGAATTAAGCATACCTCCTATGGATCTTAATCATCATCTTTTGCCTACACCTATACCTCCTTTAACTATGGCTTCTAGCTCTGTTAATCAAGTTCCTCCTATTGTTGATAATCCTATTGATCTTCCTAAATAACCTATGAAGGATCCTGTGATTGTTCCTCCTAGTTCTCAACCTATTTCAAATAAATCAAAACATAATTGATCTGCTAATGAATGTTGTAAGAAGCATCATGCTCATGCTAAAGCTTGTAATTCTATTCTTCAAAGATCTCTACCTTCTTCAGGTAAATCTATGCATGATGTGTTAGAAGAAGTTGTTACTAATACTGATGTTAAGATGCATGATTATGATGATTCTATTCATATCTTAGATCCCATTTTGATTCATTTGGATGAAGAAGATACTCTTGATGATACTGATGATGTTAATGATGAATATGAGACTATTGACATTGACATTGATTTACCTAATATGATTTCATCACAATTAACTCTTACACCTAGTGTCAAACATTGTGATTCTCAAGAGGATCCTTGTTTGGAACTAGCTATCATTCCTACTATATTGGATATAGTCCCTCTTGCGACTTACCCACCTTCCCTAAATGATATACAATGAGATGGGGAGAGTAGGTGGCACACTTGATCGACCTGTCCTTCATGGTAGCTTTGTTGTGTGTTTTCCTATTGTACTATGCTTCTTCCATAATGTTTTTGCTAAATGTTGCTAGATTCATTTATACGATCCTTTTTACTCAGTTGGTACAAGGTGATAAATGAAGTGAACCTATTGTACAATTAATCTATATGTATCTCTATTCTTCTATGTGTTGTTTCATGTTATGTCATAACTGTGCTATTGTCCGTAAATGTTTCCTTGTGTAATCTGCTTGGATTTGAGATGTGGTAGCACTGATTCTTTTTGGTCTCCATGTCATGGTCCAAAAAGATTCTCCTTCGTATATCTTATATGATCTTTCCTCCTTTGTGATCGTAGTTCTACTTTCTTTGGGGAATGATGTCAATTCATTTGCAATAATATCATATATATATTATCTTATGATCATACTGACCCCATGGAAGGTAGATCCCTTCCGTGTTCTCTATATGTTTCTATGATATTTCCCTTGATTTATCTTTGTCTAGGGGCATCTCGACGTGGAAACATAATCAGTGGAGTTGTTTATGTTTCCTTTAAAGCCATTGCTCTTGTTAAAGTGTCATCAATGACTTTAATGTGGGGCATACGTGTATGTGACTGAATGTGACCTCTAAATCAGGCACAACACAACATGGTCATTATTCACTTGATAGAATTTGGGAGAGAGTATGAAGAACTCAATCCAAATTCCATGGTGAGGTGACCTGTTGCCTCCTATGTGAATGGGGTGTTTGAATACTCTCAGAACGAGAGCCAACAGCCGGGAGACCAATTCAACAATGGAGGATTTGAAAGCAATAAAGATGAACAAGATGAAACTAAGCTAAGAATGAATGCAATTAATCTAGAAAACTTTGAAAGAAATATGAAATGCAGTTTTTTATTTGATTTTGAAATAAAGATGATATTA
Source organism: Chamaecyparis obtusa (assembly GCA_027943335.1). NCBI lineage: Eukaryota > Viridiplantae > Streptophyta > Pinopsida > Cupressales > Cupressaceae > Chamaecyparis > Chamaecyparis obtusa. The sequence goes on along the minus strand of BSBK01007222.1, from coordinate 92,042 downwards.
GACTAAGAACAAGTAAGCAAATTTAATCTAAATGTGAAATGCAATTACACTAATATGAGAAATTAAACTAGATAATGCAATAAAAGAGCTTTGAAAATAATGAGATATGAGACTAAAAAATGCTATAGTGTAGATGCTCTCAAAAATTGCTCTCTCTAATGAAGAAAAAGAGCCCAAATAAATAGAAGAGCCAAGAGGAGGAGGAAGAGTTTCTTGATTCGAAACTCCTGACCCTTCATATCCCTTTTGGGACAAATAAGCATGAATTACTTTATTAAAAGAATGGAAAATGCCACATGAGGACCTTTCGAATATCTCAAATTATTAATTCAAGAAAAGGTGTCCATTCAAATAACAAGCAATTATTAATTCCTTTTTATGGGTAATTAGCTAAAGAGGGTGGATTTTAATTTAATTCAAAGTGCTTAGGACTTCAGAACTAAATTAAATTATCATAGAGGTAATTTAGCTAATTAAAGTCAAGGACTTTAGGAATTAATATTAATATTTGATTATTGCAATTTAAGGTCTTTGCAATTGACATCAAGTCAAATTAAGTCAGGTAGGAGAGAGAAAATTGCCTAGGGAACTAGGACTTTGGTGATGTAAAATCAAGATAATGCACCAAAATTGATGAAATTAAATAGGTGCCAATTTTGGGGTATTACAATATGCTCTGCTCACCTGTTGCACACACACACTTTTTGATACGCACATATTATTTTTCAAGATACCTTTTTCTCCCTTTTTGGATTAGTGACTAATCCTTAAAGCATGGATTTATATTTTAGGATCTCTTGATCCCTCCAGTTTCAAATATACATATATTTTGATCCCTTAAGGTCAGAGGTGTCCTCAAGACTAGATCTCTCTTGTTTTTGGTTTTATTCTTATGGAATAGAATATTCCTAAGGATGAATCCTTGATGGGTTGACTAGTGAGTAGCCACATTCACTAGGTGATTCAATTCTATCTTTCCAGTTGCATTGTTTCCTTGTGTGGTTCACAATGCGACATAAGTTCTCATTGGGTGAGATAACCACACCCTTTCTTTCTCTCTCTAGAGATGTATATCTTATTGTGATTTGGGATTCAATGAAGACTTGAGTCCCTGGGGGCTTAAGGTTTCTCTTTGTCCCTTGGATTACAATAAGATTATCTTTTCATTATGATCTCCTTTACCAAGAGTTTGCATTGAGTCCATACTCTTGCTAAAGTGGGGGCTTAATGTATCATCTTAAAATGGAAGCACTTCCATGATAAGAGAATTTATCCCTCTGAGTAAGTGGTTAGGGGTCATGTTAAGCACCTTGATTGGGTCTTTTCATGTATTTGGCTTTTCCCCTCCATTCTGCTTCCTTCTGCACCTGTTTTCCACTTACTGTTTTCATTTCCTGGCATTCTAGACTGAGGTCCTGAGGTTTTTGACCTCAAGGTCAAAGTTGACCTTTAGGGTCAAATTTGGTCTTGAATCTAACCTAGGTCAGGGTTGACCTTGACTCTGACCTAGGGCAGATTCTACCTCATCCTTGACTCACATTTCAAATTTCAAGATTTTTTGATTTCTGGGTATCGGGTTTCGGAAAGATTCTTTTTCCCACCTCTGGGTCAGCCATTTCATGTTTTCAGGATGGTAAATCCTTAATTGCATTTAATATGGGTCCATTTCTAGGGGTTAAGGTTAATTGGGATTTAATTCCCCAATGTCGGCCTTCTCTAGAGGTTTGTGCCCTAGTTCACTATAAAAGGAGGCCTTCCTCTCTCATTTTCACATCCATAATCAAGAAATCACATCTCATCTCAAGAAATTTCATGAGAAAGCTCCCAAGTGAAAGAAAGTGAATTCAAGCATTCAAGAAATCCTTCAAGCATTCAAGTGTTCAAGTATTCATTCATCAAGGAGATCCATTGTTAGCCATTGAAGGATTCAATCTCTTTGGAACCCCCTTGAAGATCCATCCTTCTACATTCATCCAAGCCTCCTCATATGAAAAGATCTATTCAAGATTGGTGTTGAAGATCAAATGGCATTGATTTGAGACATCCTACATTCATTCTATATTCATTGGAGCATCCCTACTTGTGGATTTGAGGATTCGAATTCGCTACAAGGACTTCGACATAAGCAAGGTGAGTTGTTTCATTTACTTTGTTTATGCACATTACAATTTCAATTCAATTTCAAGGTTAATTCCTAAATTGGGGTTTGACCAAGGCAAACCCCCCATATAAACAACAAAACCCTCTTTTTCTTGTAGGTACAGGTGCGAAACTTCAGATCTGAGCTTGGATTTGGATACCCTTTTCGGTGAACTTCTTAGATCTGTGAACAAAGTCAAAGTTGACCTTCAGAATATTAATGTAGCCTTTGACCTTTTATCGAGGTCAAAGACTACTTGTTGCCAGAAATATAAAATTTTTATGGGTTTTCTTCATCTCGACATTTCCAGTCTGCAACAGGTTGCAAAATTGTCTGAAACTACACATAGACATCAAAAATTGGCATTTTCCAGATTTGCCCTATTTTGAGGTTAGTATTTTCCTTTCAATTATTTCAAATTTCAAGCACAACTCCCCTATAGGGAAATATAAGGTTTTCTTCCTCTTTCATATTCTCCATAGATTGATTTGATTGTGCATTAACCTTTTGGTTGATTAATTTGGATCTCTCCTTTGGGAATTTGGATTTAGAAGTAGATCTCATATTTCCCCCATACATTATAGAAGGGAACACTATTTCTCTCTATTCAACCAGTATTCATTTCATTAAAATTATATTTTCTATGGTTTTTCCTAGTTTGGGTTTCCACATAAATCTCAATGTTCATTGTGATGATGGTTTTGTTTTTTCATGTTTGCATGTGTTATAATGTTTTGATTTCTTTAGGTATTTACTAGTTTAGTAAAAGAATTGAAATGTATTTGTGAATAAGTGATTCAACCCTCCTCTTAGTTATTTGACTTGTTTAACAACTACCTGAGATCAAAGTTCATGAGCGATGGCATGGATTAAATTCTTAAGTTAGTGTGACGCAAGCTAGGGCAAGAAGGGCCAAGGAGTGGCACACCCAACCTAAACCACCTTGCTCAACAACACACGAAAGAAACAACAACATAGTGGGAGAGATAAAATGCAAGATCATTCATATATTAACTCAAATTGATTCATACATGTCGGGCTATAAGGCCTTCCCAGTTTCAGCCAGATATTATAATGAAATACAGAAGTCCTCAAACATGTGAGGATCTACAAACAATCTCAATCCTCTACCTTCTATCTTCTATCCAAAAGAAACTGGCTCCTCTAATCACTCCCCCCTAAACTCTAACCAGCAACTACATTTATACAAGAGGCTACCAAACTAAGTCAACCTTCAAATCCATAATCAAGGGAAGGAATGGTCAGATCTATGACCACATGCTTCCTAAGGATGGATACCAGCATTAAATCTATGACCCATAATCAATGCACAAATCAGCCTTAACAGAAACTCAAAATAAACTACTCAGTAAGCAAGGATGACCGAGCAATAGACAAGCATCACCGAGCGCCAGTGAAACTACTATCCACCTAGGAGATAACTGACCAAACTCCGTAACCAAATAAAATTGACCAACTACCGAGCCAACTCAGTCAAAGAAGGAACCAAGCAACATAGATAAACTCAAATATGTTTTTGGTGACACAGGATTGCCAAGGACTCGAGATGCTCCTACATCAGACACCTGGGGTTATTTAGAAATGAATCTCTAAATTATTTAGTAGGTATGATCTGAGCTGCATCCAACTCAGATTGTGAAATCCATGAACTATCTTTAATCAGTATGTTCTTCCACTTTACCAGATATTCCATATATTGTTTCCCTCTTGTACTTTTGCTAATTCTTTGTTAGAAAATATGCTCAACTTCTTCATTATGTTTCTTAGGATATTCCATCAGTACTGTCATATCTTCTTTAGGTTCATGAAACTCATACAAATTAGAAATGTTGAATATAGGTGATATATCCATATCCTCGGGTAACTCAACTTCATATGCATTTCCACTGTCAAATTTTCTCAAAATCTTGCAAGGTCCAAACTTCTTCATTTTTAGCTTCCCATATGTTCCAACAAGAAATCTACCTTTTCTCAAATGAACCATCACTTTATCACCAACATCAAAAGTTTTGTGTCTTCTTGATCTATCAGCTTTGTCTTTGTATTTATGATTACTCTTTTCCAATTTTAGCTTCACATCTTCATACAATGTCTTCATGTACTTAGCAAATTTTTCTCCTTCAGCACTTCTCTTTCTTTCATCATCAATGTCTCTCAAATCAAATATACCTCTCGGTTGTATGCCATTTACAATCTCAAAAGGTGTTTTTCTAGTACTCCTATTTACTAAATTATTGTATGCAAACTCTGCTTGTGCCAACACAAAATCCCAATTACTTGGTGTGTCTCCAACTAAACATCTAAAAAGATTTCCCAAACTTCTATTCACAACTTTTGTCTGTCCATCAGTTTCTGGGTGAATATAGAACTATATTTCAACTCGGTACCCAACTTTCTCCAAAGAGTCTTCTAAAAGTATCCAACAAATTTATTATCTCAGTCTTAGATAATACTCCTCGGTAATCCATGCAATTTAACAATTTCCTTAAAGAAAAGATCTGCTACATGTACTGCATCTGATGTCTTTCTACAAGGTATAAAATGTGCCATTTTAGAAAATCTATCCACAACAACAAATATAGAATCATTACCTCTTACTATCTTCAGTAAGCCAAGATCAAAATCCATATTTATGTCAATCCAAGGTTTCTTAGGTAAAAAAATTAGTGTATACAATCTAGTATTCTAATTTACTCCTTTTGCAACTTGACAAACTCCACAACTTTTCACAAATTTCTGAACATATTTATACAACTGAGGCCAAAATTATTTCTCCTTAAGTAAACTCAATGTTTTATCAATACCAAAATGTCCAGCCAAACCACCACTATGTTTCTCTTTTATCAATTTAGTTCTCATAGGTCCTCTTGGTATACACAACTGAATACATTTAAACAACATACCTCCTTGCATAAAATATTCATCCCATTTAGTACCATGTTGATCTTGAATAGGTGCTCTACACTTTCTCCACGGCTCAGAAAAATCAGGATCAAATTCATAAGAATCTCTCATGTCATCAAAGCCTATAATTCCAATTTTCATCTTAGTCATCAAAGATCTTCTTCTACTCAATACATCAGTAACTTAGTTAGTGACACCACTCTTATGCTTTATCACAAATGTATAACTCTGCAAATACTCAACCCATTTCATATGTCTCTCATTCAACTTATTATGACTACCCAAATATTGTAAAGCCTTATGATCGGTATACAACACAAATTCACTTGGTATCAAATAATGTCTCCATTTCTTTAGTGCTTGAACAATAGCATATAATTCTTGATCATACACAGAATATTTCCTTTTTGCATCATTCAACTTTTCACTAAAGAAAGCAACATGTTTACCTTCTTGACTCAACATAGCTCCAATTGCACTTCCACTTGCATCACATTCCACTTGAAATACCTTATTGGAATCAAGCAATGCCAAAACAGGCAATTCAGCAACCTTCTGCTTCAGGGTCTCAAAACTTTTATCAGCTCCATGTGTCCACTTGAATTCTTTTTTGTCTCCTCTCATAGTCTCAGTCATAGCATTACAAATTGAACTAAAATTCCTTATGAACTTTTGGTAAAAACTTTCCAAACCATGAAATGATCTTACCTCACTAGCATTCACAGGTGTAGGCCAATTCAAAATAGCTTCAACCTTTTCAGGATCCATTTTCAAACCATCATCTAAAATCACAAATCCCAAATACACAATCTCCTCTTTCATGAATGAACCCTTTTTTAGATTTATCAGCAACTTTTCTTCTTTCAATCTTTGCAAAACTTGTCTAACATGCAACAAATGTTCTTCTCTAGTCTTACTAAATATTAGAATATCATCAAGATATACAATCACAAACTTACCCAAGAATTTCTTTAAAACTTCATTCATCAACCTCATAAAAGTACTCAATGCATTAGTTAAACCAAAAGGCATAACAAACCACTCATACAAACCTTATTTTGTCCTGAAAGCAGTCTTCCATTCATCACCTTCTCTTATTATGATCTGATGATACCCACTTTTTAAATCAATCTTGGTAAAATACTTTGCTCTAGTCAAACTATCCATAATATCATCCATTCTCAGTATAGGAAACCTATACTTTACTATTATCTTATTGATCGCTCTGGAATCAGTACACATTCACCATTCTCCATTCTTCTTAGGTGCCAATACCATAGGTACTACACAAGGACTCAAAATTTCTCTGATCAAACCTTTCTCCAGCAACTCTTGAATCTATTGATTCAATTCTTGATTCTCGGTAGGTGTCAACCGATGAGGTGCCTTGTTCGGTAAACTAGTTTTAGGGATTAGATCCATACAATGATCAATGATTATTTTTTATGGAAAACCATCAAGTACATTATCAAAAATGATTTCACTGTACTCGGTGAGTAATTTATCAATCTCCTCAAGGACATTATCCTCTATTTTCTTACTCGGTTTGTTAGGAATCACAGCAAAACATACATCATTTCTCTTCAAATCCTTAAAAAACTTTCTTCCTTCCATCAAGAAAACTTTCACAGATGTGCAAACATTACTAACAGGTTCTTTCATTAAAGGTAACAAGATTCATTTATTTCCATCAGCCACAATAGTATAATTATGTAATCTCCCATCATATATAGCATGTCTATCATATTGCCAAGGTCTACCCAACAAAATATGACAAAAATCCATAGGCATGATATCACATAACACCTTATCATAGTACTTTCCAATCTTCAAATTCACATAACATTGTTCACTTACCAGGAGTGTATGCTCATATTTGATCCATGAAATCTGATAGGGCTTCAAATGTTTCAACCTTTCCAACTACAACTTTGTGACCATCTCTTTCGATTCCAGATTCTCTGAGCTACCACTATCAATGATTGCCTTCCAAACTTTGTCAGAAACTCTACATCTAGTCTTGAACAAACTTTTCCTTACCGGATCTTCCTTTTTACTTTCATTCCAAAGTGCTCTTCTTACCATCAATTTATTTTCCTTCTCAGGTTCATTCAGTGACTCTTCTTGCACCAAATCATTCTTGTTGTTACCAGCCTTCTTACTTGCATGTGTACACTCAAATGATCTATGTCCTTCTGCTCCATAATTGTAACAAGTTCCTTGGAAATTACCTCTGCTACAAGCACCTCGGTAGTTACTGCCTCTGCCTCTAGATGAACATTCACCTTTCCACTCAGTCTTGTCATTATCTAGAGTTGTCTTTTCTAGTTCAGATCTACTATTTTCACCATAAGATCTACCTCTTCCTCTAGGGAATCTACCACCTCTTCCTCTTTGTCTTTGCTCATGTCTCTTGTTCAGTTTCTCCTCAGCTTTCAATGCAAATTGATAAGCCTCTTCAATGTTCTCCAATTTGACCAAACTGATTTCTTCTTGGATGGAAACTCTCAAACCATTCAGGTATCTATTAATTCTTTCCACATCATCTTCATCATGTTGAAATTTGATATCTAATCTATAGAATTCCTCAGTATAATCCTTTACCAATCTATCTTTCTACCTCAAACTTTGCATACGCCTAACTAGGTTAATCTGGTAATCACAAGGTAAGAACTTTCCTTTCAATTTATTCACCATTTTACTCCATACCTTGATTTTTTCTTTGCCTTTCCTATTTATATCTAGCTGCAGATGTTCCCACCATAAGGATGCATGACTTTTCAACTTTGTGCTTGTAATTTTCACTTTCTTGTCTTCAGGTACATTTTCATACTCAAAATACTTCTCCATCTCTGTGATCCAATCCACCAATTCATCAGAATCTAACTTTCCACCATACTCAGGAGGATTAAAGTGTGGTGTAGACTTTAGACTTGTCAAAGCCTTCAAGAATATTTCCTCACCTTGATCCATCACAGGTGCAGGTTCTACATCACCTTGTTCTACCTCAATTTCATCATCACTAACATCTTCAAGATGTCTTCCTCTTCTCTAGGTTGTTTCAACAGCTTCCAATCTAGTAGCAATTTGTCTCAACATGTTTGCTAATCCTGGATTTGCATCTCACCTCCCATGAACCATCTTGAAAACCCTCTGCAACTACAATTTAGATCACAATCTACTACCCCACAACAATTCAACTAGGGCTTCACAAGAAGGAACCTACAAATCTAGATTCGTAAACCTAGATCCAAATCTCACCTCGCTCTAATACCACCTAATGCAAGCTAGGGTAGGAGGGGCCAAGGAGTGGCACACCCAACCTAAACCACCTTTCTCAACAACACACAGAAGAAACAACAACACAGTGGGAGAGAGAAAATTCAAGATCATTCATATATTAACTCAAATTGATTCATACATGTCGGGCTGTAAGGCCTTCCCAGTTTTGGCTAGATATTACAACAAATTACAAAAGTCCTCAAACATGAAAGGATCTACCAACAATCTCAATCCTCTACCTTATATCTTCTATCCAAAAGAAACTGACTCCTCTAACCACTCCCCCCTAAACTCTAACTAACAACTACATTTATACAAGAGGCTACCGAACTAAGTCGGCCTTCAGATCCACAATCAACGAAAGGAACGGTCAGATCTAGGACCACATGCTTCCCAAGGATGGATACCAACATTAAATCCATGACCCATAATCAATGCATGCACAAGTCAGCCTCAATAGAAACTCAAAATAAACTACTCGGTAAGCAAGGATGACTGAGCAATAGACAAGCATCGTTGACTGCTAGTGAAACAACTGACCACCCAGGAGATAACTGACCAAACTCAGTAACCAAAGGAAATTGACCAACTACCAAGCCAATTCAGTCAAAGAAGGAATCAAGCAATATAGACAAACTCAAATATGTTTTTGGTGACACAAGATTGCCAAGGACCCGAGTGCTCCTGCATCATATTGACATTGATTACATCATTTCAAAAAATGAAATTGAATCTTTTTTCATAGTCTACCAATAATATCCCATGCAAAGTAAATTGTTAACTAGATCTATTTTCCACCAAAATGCCCCCCATAATAACCTAAATGAGCTTCTTCAAGGGCCACGGGAATCTCAATTTTGTTAAGGCATAATAAGACTATTATAAGCCCGTATATAAAGGATATTGGAAAGAATTAGGTATCAAGTAGATTTATTTTTGAATTTGAGCTCTAGTGTTTGTTGTAGTAAATTTTGAGAAGGTACCATCTTGTAAGTAATGAAAGATGTGAGAATACCACTCATTTGAATCAAGACTAATCCAAAAAGTAACATGATTAGGGACTTTAGAAACAACAGGATCCATAAGGTTATGTATATTAAATTGGTAACTCTCAGCATGATCATCAAATAAAATAAGAGAAGTAACACTTGTCATTGCATTAGAGTGTCTATTATCCTTTCGAGGTAGAGAACTAATAGAATAAGAGTGAAATGTGTTTAGCATAACTAAGGCAAGTCACAATATTGAGATAATTTAGAATGCTTATTTTGATAAGTACCATTGATTTTCTTCACAACCAATTGTGAGTCTCCAGAGATATGAATATGTTTCACATTAAGGGATAAAGCCACATTCAATCTAGTGTTAAGGGCATCATCTTATGCAATATTATTAGCATAAAGGAAATTAAGATGATAAGATAGAGGAATTGGCTTCCCTAAAGGGGATACTAATATGACACCAACACCAGATCTAGTTTTAAATCTAGATCCATCAAAGTATAACTCCCATGTATTATCAATGTCTATAAAAAGGAAAAATTCATTGAGAAAAGAAGTTGAATTAGAACTAGTATCAGGTGAAGGAGATTTGGCCAAATGATTAGTCAAAGCTTGTACATTATGTTAGAATAACTGAGAGGGGGGGTGAATAAATTAGATCAGTTATCCTATAGTCCCAAACTCATAGATGTACCTCACAAAATAATTTCAATAATTTATGCAACTCGGTAACTTAAAATATCAATCTATCTATTCACTTTACTGATTATCAGTAATTAGCCAAACTCTGATTACCGACTAAATCAACTATGTAGTATGTAAAGTATGATAGAAAAATAATCATAACAAATAATACATAACACAATGATTTAATGTGGAAACCTTGCTAAGAGAAAAACCACCTGGGACTAGTAACCCAAAATAATTCACTCTTCTGAAGTGAGTTCGGTAAAGAGCCAACCCTGTTAAAGGTTACAATGCACACTGTTAGGTGTGACTTGGTTAGAGGATTTATCACTAACAATTAACTTGTGACCAGCATTCACTATGGGGTCAACAAGAAAACACTTTACATTCAATTAATGTCATAGGATAGTATAATAAGACTGTTAAGTCCACTTGGTTAAGAGATTTTCTGAATCAATGATTAAACTAATACAGTACTGATCTTATTCAAATACAAATCAATTGTAAATATTTAGATCTATGCTATGCTCACAAAATCCTTTGATCATTAATCAATTCACTTCCTCAATATTTCTCAACTTACTTTCACTCAGTAAATATTTCTCTGATGCTCGGTAATGTCTGCAACTTGGTTCTTTCAATAACCAGTTTGATCAGGAATGCATGAATACAATCTTCATGTGAAATCTCTGCAGTCTCATTTTGTTTGGCATGTTTCAATAATGAAACTCATATCTCTTATATAGACAAGTAAACCATTTTCATATCAACCATTAGATTTTGCCTCTTAATCTCCTTTGTCCATTTTGCTTCTTAAACCTTCCTCGGTAGATGTGTCCATAACATGTTTCAATCTCATCCTTTAGATCATCTCTGAATTTTGTCAATCGTGGATCTCATAACTAACTTTATCCTTAACCTTGAAATCATAACAATTTCTAGCTCATCAAATTCATTCAGTTGTTCTTAGCATTTAATGTTTTCATCCATACTTGGTTAATATAGAAATGCATCGGTGATAACTAGCTTGGTTATTACTGTCACTCGGTATACATTGCACTGGCTCAGTGTATACAGAAATCTTCAATTACCGACCACATTGACGTGTTAAATTTCAAATCTCTTCTTCATAATAGATTAATGCAACATGCTAAAGTCAATAATATAAATCCATAGACTCATCAATAAGTTACCCAATGTTTACCTTGTTCTTATCTATCATATCCATCTTTTCCTTATGTAGATATCCCAGTTCTTCATCTTTTCTTCCTTCTACATATGTTCAGATGTTTGTAACTATCATGATAAGTACTGTCAAAACTAGTTAACATCAATGAAAACATATTGACTGATTTGATCATCTTACATATCACTTAAGTAGCTCGGTGATCTCTAATCATTATTTCTTCAGTTCATCCAGATATTCAATTAGTTGTAGTTCATCAATCTCCCCCTTTGGCATTGATGGAAACACAAGAAATATGAAAATATGTCATACACATACCAAACATGTATTCTACAACTATGTAAGTAAATGATATAGCTCGGTAAGCTCTCCCTAGCTTGATATTTAATATGTTTAATCACTACAAAACAAAACAGCATTCCATGTAGACTCTCCCCGCAGATTTGATCTTTTCAATTCTCAGATTGTTTTTGTTCTCATCAATAGATATTCCAATATGAAGTCTCTCTACATTTTTGTATTCTCACTAACTATTTTTTTCATATGTAGTCTCTCTTCCTTTGACAACAATGCCAAAGAAAATAACAAATAGCTCTTCAGCAGCCAAGTAATTCTCTATTGTTTGATTCAGATCAAGTACCTTCATGTACTGATAAATAAATTATAGTTCCAGCTTCTACAATCTTTCACAACCTTAGAAAAACTAAAGTGCGAGCTATGTGCATCAACATGAATGATCTTTTGATAAGTATAGGTTGATGCAACCTCCTGATCACCTTAGTGACCGATAGACAGGGGACAGACCCCTAGTCTAGTCCTCAAATATTCAAATGTGTCCTTCGGTAAGGGTTTGGTAAAGATATCAGCAAGTTGTTCTTTAGATATTACAAATTCTAGTTTCACCTGCTTCTCTTGAACTTGTTCCCTTAAGTAGTGATACTTAATAAATATATGCTTTATTTTTTAATGCATCACAGGATTCTTGGAAATATTTATAGCACTAGTGTTGTCACAATATATAACCATCAGGTTAGTGATTACCTCATTCATTCCTTCCAACACTTTTTTAATCCAAGCAATATTTGAACAATTTGCAGTAGCAACAACATACTATGCTTCAGGAGTAGACTGAGAAAAGCATGCTTGTTTCTTGCGTATCCAAGTCACAAGCCTTTCTCCTAAAAAGAATGCTCCACCAGTTGTGCTCTTCCAGTCATCTATGTTTCTAGCCCAATCTGCATCGGTATAAACTTTGAGTTCAAATTTGCCTTCCATTGTGTACCATAAACCATAGTCTTCTATCTTCTTCAAGTATCTCAAAATTCTTTTAACTGCAACCATATGTGAGTATTTAGGATTGGCAGAAAATCTTGCCACAATCCCAACTACATGTGCAATATCAGGCCTATTGTGTACTACATAGAATAGTTTTCCAATCATAGATCGGTACAGTGTCTAATTTACTTCTGTAGATTCATCATCCTTTGTCAATTTACATCTACTTACCATTAGTATTCCTACCAATTTTGCATCTTCCATGCCAAAAGTTTTTAATACTTCTTTAATGTATTTTGATTGAGTGATGAATATCCCATCATTCTGTTGTATAATCTACAAACCTAAAAAGAATTTAATCTCTCCAAATATTGACATCTCAAATTCCTTTCTCATTTCATCAGCAAAATATTTTCAAATTAGATCTTTTCCACCAAAGATTATATCATCAACAAATATTTCAGCAATCAAAATATTATCATCAGATTCTCCTTTCATGTACAAATTATTATTTTCACTAGTTCTTACAAAGCCAATACTGATAATATAAGCATGTAGTCTTTTATACCATTCCCTTGGTGCTTTCTTTAGTCCATACAAAGATTTTTGCAGTCTACATACGATATTCTTCTTATTCGGATCAACAAAACCTTCTGGTTGTTCTATGTAGACCTCCTCCTCAAGAATTCCATTTAGAAAAGATGATTTCACATCAATTTGATATACTTTGAATCCCTTATGTCCAGCATATGCAAGTAGTATACGAACTCCTTCAAGTCTAGCAACAGGTGCAAAGGTTTCATGTAATGCCCTGCCATGGAACCCAAGAGAACTTGACCTAAACATGCATCTAAGTTTGCAGAATAATTTTTTTTTAAAAGTTAACATACAAGATAAAAATCAATGTGGAAGAAATTACCATTTACTCACATTAAAACAATAACCAACACAGGTTACAACTCTCAAGGGTTCCTCTATGAAGATTACGTTAACATTAATTAATTAATTTAGATTAGGTACAATTACAAAACTCTAATAAACAAATGAAAGATAAAAGCAACATCACATAGAAGATAACAGAAATATATCTGGTATCATAAGGTATCCATAAATCTACATCCACTACACACGTCACAGGGTATGTAATACAATAACCAAAAATAAGTACACATGATATGTCCGAATAATCGATACAAAGATACATGATCACAAAGAAGAAGAAGAAGAAGAGTACAACTCCATCAAAGAAGATCAAGAAGGAACAACTGCCACAAGGATCATCCAACACTGGTACATGAACGTCGGAATCTCAAATGGTAAAAAATTCACTACCACCCGACCTCATGAACCAAAAAGGTCCACTCCCACCGTGCTAAGGAAATAACAACAGATCCCACTCGGATAATAAATATCAAATAGATCAAGCTAGGAAAAGGATCCTGAAAGCTCTCTAACTCAAGGTGAAAAAGTAAAAATGTCATGAAAGACTCACTATTCCATAGGCAACCAACACATGTAGGATAACTAGACTATGCATAGGAAGGTGTCATCATGTACGTCTAACCCTTGAGTTTTGTCCTGGTAATCTCCGGCATCCAAGTGACCTTACATGGTGTCGATGACCTCTCATACAAACGAAGCCATCAACTATGCCATCTCATGCCTTTAAAGGTGGCTAGTCATCTTCTCTATTCCCACCTTAGTCTGTACTAGCACTAAGCCAGAGTGAGGAAACATATCTTGTTAGGTTCATTTTAATATCTCTCAATGTTATATTATGTTATCACTTGATTATAGATACTTAACAATAAGTGATCCTGGCAGCCACTTGTGGGCCCCGACGCTTATTTCAAGCCACCTCCTACTACATATCTAGGTAAACTACCCTAGGCTCATAGATCTCACATAGATCAAACCAGTACATAACCAGGTAATCCCAAATCCAGTTTAACATACAAGAACTAGAAATGATTACAAATGTACCAAAAGCATAATACAAAACATCATGAGCCTATAAGGTCAAGTTGGGATATAATCAAAATAAACTCACACATCAAAACATAATACTGAAAACAAGAACAACTAACACAACCCCTGGCCTCTGTCTTCCTCCTAGGTCTTCTAGTATCCCGAAAACACAATAAGCACAAGAAGACACTCCAGGCACGAAGAAGACACATTTGCACCATAGAAAACTGAGATTTAATTTCATAAGCACTTTAATTTCCATTTTGAACATAATTGAATTTAAGTATAGAATAATGTAAATCTACTGAGATAAACTAATCATAAACATTAATACAATGCCATAATGAAAGAAAAATCCCTATAGACTACCTAGGGTTCTAATCAAATAAAAATGCCCAATTTCAGTATAAACATAACTCTTATCAAATTAATGTTCATGTTGTGGATCCAATTAATTATGCTAAAAAATGCAATCAATAAATATACACATCCTAATTACATCTACACATGTATGCCACATGTGATTATTAACACAACAGGTTTGATCTAATTCAAATCCTAAACATTAGAAAGTAAATCGCATATAATCTTATTTTCGGCATATAAATATGTGACATTGAATGTAAAAACAATAGGTCTGAATCCAAATTCTAAATTTAGAAAATTAGTTGGCATACAAAAATATGTGCATAGACCTATCCAAATAAGACAGCTAATAACATATTTATTAAGGATTCATTAAATTGAATCTAAAACATACAAATCTAACTTAACTAAACCAAGTTAATAAACAAATTACACTAAACCAAATTTACAAAAAAATTAGATAGACTAGAATTAATAAACAAATTAAATAACTAAATTATAAACAAATCTTAAACACACTAAAGTAATTAACAAATTAAAATTAAATTAACTAAATTAATAAATTAAAATTTTAAATAAACTAAATTTAATAATAAACTAAATCTTATTAATCTTGTCGGGCCCCACTCACCCCAAAGCATGTGCATGGTACTTTGTGCAAGGCAGGTACCACACACGGTACTCTACTTGTGTAGGGTACCGTGTCCCCATGTGCATGGCCCTGCAAAGGGTATCGTGCCTTGGGGAGGGTGGGGATTTAGTGGCCCCACCCCCAAGCACTTTAATCAATCAATTTTATTTTTTTTACATATTTTTTAAAAACCAAAAATATATATTTTTAACTTTGAACAAAGGCAAAGCACAAATAAAAACTAATTTTATTATTATTATTTTTAAATTTTATTTCAGAAATAATAAAAAGATTCTCAAGGAAAAATATAAATTATTATTTTCTTTAACTCAAAAATACTGATTCATTTGCAGAAGAAGTTATGTATATATATATTCTGAACAAGGTTATGCATATTTTATCAACCACTTAAAATTAAAGTCATGCCTTGACTTTACATTTTGATTGGTTTATCTTTGACTGTGCATTATTATTTTTTAAACCAAAGACTGATTTTCTACCAAAATTGGATTTTTTCACAAACTGATTTTCTTTCACTAATGGGTAAATTTATTTCTCAAACTCTATAGTTAAACCATAGATCTGAATTAATTATTTATTTTCTAGGAGTTTAAAAGAGAATCTTCTAACAAAATTTTGCCAGCATAACCCTGATGTGCTAAAATTAAATAAAAACATTAAATCTCAGATTTAAAGGTTTTCTAACACCCAAAACAAAGGAATCACAGACAGATCTAAGGAGACAAACAGGAAATCAATCAGACATAGAAATCTATCAAACTACCAAATAGAAATCACATAAAGAAGTTTCAAATCCTACCTTAGATCCAATGCACACAACTGAAATGGAAAACCCTAAAAGACCTGTAACTGCATGATTCTTATGTGTATGAATTCCACATGCAGATCTGAATCCACGAAGGATGCAACACCAAAATCCAGATGCACATTGCAGCCAAAACAACAAGCAAGCACAACAAACCAAACTCTCCACAATCCAAGCACACAAGCTCTTCCTAGAATTCCCCTCCAAAACCTGTCTAATCTTCAAATGAATGCAAAAATCCCCTAATAGATACTCAATTCCCCATTTCATGCAACCCTAAAGATAACTCAACATCTAACTCCCACTTCAACTCCAAATCAGAAATTGAAAGAAAATCTCAATTAAATAATTTAAAATAACTTTATATGCACAACTCAACTTGACTTTTTGAAACAGGTTGTTATCTTTTGAAAACAATTCACTTTCAATAATGCACATATATATAATTAAAATATGTATTAAATAGATTAAATATTTAATGGATCCTAAAACCATACAAATCAAATATTTAATTATTTAATAAAGTACACAAGCATAATTAAATCCAATTTATAATTAAATAATCAATTAAATCCCAATAATCAAGTATTTGACTTTAGATTAATTTTCATAAATCAACTTAGGAACATAATTAATACTAAATTTCAACTATAATCATAACATTGATAATCACATAAAATCACCCACATAAGACATAAATCAACTGAAACCAAATGAGGTAAAATCAAACAAAGTAAAACCAAGCAACACCAGAAGGGGATCCATGAATTCCTATCAACTGGATAAATTCAAGTAGGGTAGTCAAACTGATACTTGTCCAATCCTAGGACAAATGGGCTTAGGTTAGGATTTTGGATCTATTTATTATCTCCCCTCTCTTACCATTTGAGATATTGCGATAGGGCACACTCATCTTGACAATTCAGGGAAGTCGATGCCCGGTACCTGCAAACCTGCATACAAAACCCGCATGTACATACATATATAAATATATAACAAACAATGGCGGGGATTGGTCGATCATGTGGATCTCGCAAGCAAGTAACTACGACTCTGTCCCTCAACCACATCAGACATGACAAACAAAAATATAAAACAAACACATCAACCATACACATGCAAGTATGGGGTCAGCAAAACCATAAGCATTAATAATTTCCTAACATATAATCTATCATCCTAAAGTAATCATAACATTTATTAAATCAGACTAGGGGCGGGGTACTACATTTCACCATAATCAATACATTCTTCTTATGCATATACCTTGCAAACAAGTATTGCCTTATTCCTAGTGACCTCACCATTTTCATTTAACTTATTCCTGAAAATCTACTTAGTACCAATAATATTTTTATCTTTTGATCTGGGTACTAATGTCCATGTCTTATTCTTCTCAATCTGTTCAATTTCCTCATTCATAGCATTGATTCATTCCTCATTTTCAAGTGCATCCCTAACATTCTTAGTTCAAACTCAGAAACTAAGCATGTGTTATGTCTTAACTTACTTCGAGTCATCATGCCAACTTGCTTATCTCCAATGATTTGATTCTACAGATGGTGTCTTCTAACAAATCTTGCTAGCACTTGTTCTCTTCTCTTCTCATCATTCGGTCCAGGTTCATTTTCCTACTCAGTAGCTTCTTCCTAATTCTTGGTGTGCATTTTTTGATTCTCGGTAGCATTTTCCTAATGCTCGATAGACTCAGCCTGTGGCTTTGGTAGATAATCTAGATCTTCAACATAAGTAAACCTACCATATTCTTCTGGTTCCTTCATACTTTTTTCATCATTATTTTCAGCAAACTCATCAACTCTTACATTAGCACTTTCTATCATTTTATTAGTAGCCTTGTTCAAACATTTATAAGCTTTACACTTAGTAGAATATCCTAAAAATATTCCTTCATCACCTTTAGAGTCAAATTTACCATTCCTATCATCTTTCAAAATATAACACTTACTACCAAAGATTCTGAAATAACTTACACTTAGCGTATATCCAAACCATAACTCGTAAGGTGTATTGTTTGTGTCTTTCTTCAATTGAACTCAGTTCAGGGTGTATACTGCAATGCTAACTGTCTCTCTCCAGTACATTTGTGCAACATTTTTCTCAATCATCAATGTTCTAGCACAATCAACATTAGATCTATTCCTCCTTTCAACAATTCCATTTTGCTACGGTGTCCTAGGTGCAGATACCTACCTTTTGATTCCATGCTCATTATAGAAATTAGTGAATTCATCAAAAACAAACTCACCTCCTCTATCAGACCTTAAGCATTTCAATTATTTTTTAGTTTCTTTTTCAACTTTAGCCTTATACCATTTAAACAATTTGAATGCCTCAGATTTTTCTTTTAAGAACATTACTATCATCAGTGTAGAATAGTCATCAACAAATAAAATAAAATATTTATCACCATAGTAGCTTTTAGTTCTCATAGGACCACATAGGTCAGTGTGTACCAACTCCAAAATACCTTTAGATGAGTAGTCCTTACTTTTAAAACTAGATTTGGTCATCTTTCCTTTTTGACATTGATGGCACATAACGTGATCAGGTTTGATTAGAATCAGCAATCCTCTAACTTTTCTCTTTCTATTGATCTTAATCATGTTATCAAAGTTTACATGACATAGCCTCTTATGCCATAACCATACATCTTCATTTTTCACCATTAAACAAGAAGTTTCAGCATTGTCAAGATAGAATAAATTACCTTTTGATTGTCCTCTAGTACCAACAAGATTTCCATTTTCATCATAGATTTTCACCTTCTTACTTTCAAATGCAACTCGGTGACCTAAGTTATCCAGTTGTGCTACAGTCAAAAAATTGTAGTTAAGTCCTTTTACCCAGTATGCATTATCATGTCTAATACTATCATTCAATAAGATAAACCCTTTTCATTTCACCTAATAAGGTGTATCATTTCCCATTTTCATTGATCCTCCATTATAATGCTCAAGATGATCAAAATTATCTTCATCACCAGTCATGTGATGTGTACAGCCACTATCAATGATCCAAGTATCATTCTTACTAACTTTAGAAATAAGGGTTGTTTCTACATACCTTTCCTCCTCTTCTGAATCATCTTTTATTGCAACAAATACTACTTCAATTTCATCATTAGTGTTAGTGTCGGTGTCATCTTAATTTTCTCCAAAAAGGTAACATGCCTTCTTGCGTTTATCTTTGTAATCTCGGTTGTCTCTGTTGTAGTGTCAGTTTCCTTTACTATTCCTTCTGCCAAACTTTTCATACCAGATCAGTCGTTATCTTCCTCTTTCTTGTAAGGACATCTAATAGCAATATGGCCAACCTCTTTACAGTTAAAACAAGGTAAAGGTAACTTTCCCTTATACCTTCCTTTACCTTTTTGTAGTCTTTGAGCCATAAGTGCTTCAAGCTCATCTTTAGTATTACTATCACTTTCATTCTTTATATTATGCTTACTGCTAGATTTACCAATATTAAGAGATGACATAAAAGCAAACTCAACACTCTATATAACACTATTGTCATAATTATTCAGCTCAAAAGTTGTTAACTTACCAATCAGACTATCAAGAGTAAGAGTGTTATTAGGTATAGACCTCATTTCATGAATAGTAGATATTCTGATTGCATAGATAGGAAATAAGGTTCTCAGTATCTTACTTACCATAGTATCTTTAGAAATAATACCTCCTACTCCTCGGATAGCATTGACTACCTCTTTGATTTAGTTTGAGCATTGTGTGATGTTCTCACCTTATTTCATCTTCATGTCATCAAATTTTCTCTCAAGCTTTCAGCTCTGGCTCTCATCACATTCACATCACCACCCTAAACTAGAGCAAGTTTATCCCACATTTTCTTTGTTGTAGTGCAATCCTTGACATCCTCAAATTCAGCATTAGATAGAGCAACAACAATCTCTATCATAATAATATTGTGTTCATGTCAGTCTCTCAACTGATCAATAGTCAAAGTTCCAACATTCAATTGTATGTATTGTATGCACCCTAAAATGGTCGCCTAGACTTTGGGCCCCTATTCAGCAATTTATCAAATATCTGAATCAATATTTTTAAAAATCAACAATTTTCAATTATATCAATTTCCTTGATCAAATCCTAGTTTTATCATTTATTCGATTATTTTCTATGGGCTAACCATTTTATCCTAAGTCTTTATCTATTTAAAAGGAATTTCCTCCCTTTTTATTAAATAAAAAGCCCCCCACTTTTCCTCTTACCGTAAGTTGCACAAATAAAGCATTATTCTTATTTTATAAAAAAAAGAAAAGGCCTTTTTGTCTCATATGGACACAAAATTCAACTCTTATTTTCTCATTGGAGGATATTTGTGCACATGGATTTCTCCTCTTTCAAGCTCCACCTTTGATTAAATCTTTTGCCTCTTAATCTCCATGGTCCATTCATTTTCAATTCTTTTAAAATGAGAGCTCTTTTCTCATTTTAGGATCCCAATTTTCAATACTAATCTTATGCTACAGGATTTCTTGGAGACTTTGGAGCTTTGGATATCATTCTTTCATTCTAGTTTCATTATTGCATCATAGCTTTCATGGCATCTAGCTTAGTTTCCTTTATGCTCTAGATTAGCTCACATAGATTAATTAGTAAGGATTTGTAATACTTGCATTTTCCTTTCATAGCTTAGCTTGCATCTTCATTCTTACCATAGTTGCATTGCATTTTCATCTTGATTCTTGAGGATATTGGCATTCTTGCCCTTGTCTCTTTGAATCTCCCATTGTGTGGTTTACTAGCAAGGTTGCATGCTTCAATAGCTCTAGCTAAGAGCACCATTAACATCCTTGTGACTCCATGCCTAGGGAGCTCTAGGTCACTTTCTCAAGGTTTCACATTTATGGATTCCCTTGGAAGTAATGACTTAGAGAAGTGCACTATTTAGTGTGTACATTTTTGGTGCCCACCATGGGGCAGAACACTCTTATTTTGTCCTTTTTTTGTATTTTCATCATTTTTTCATTAATATTTGATTATTGTTTTGGCTCTCTGGTTTTTTATGATAGAATTATCATGCGACAGTTTTCTAGTGTCGTACGATAGTTTCTTATATATCAGTGTGATACTTTACCAATTAAAGTATCGTGTGCCTTGGTAGATTTTGTCGCACTGTTGTTTCATTCTCTATCACATGTAGGTATCAGGAACTATCACACAGATATAAAGTATCGCAATAGTATACAACGAAGTGTCGCATGACTCTTTCTTTGACAAAAATATCACCCAGGCCTGACAGTGGGTAATCTTTGACATTTCTTTGCAAGATTTGATCTATTTGATCCAGATTTCTGATTTGTTGTGGTAGAACAAGGGTTTATTTGTAGATTTCATTTAATTTTGATGTGCTAACCCTTGTTTTGATTTTGACTAAAAGCTATGATGCCCACAGTGGGCACCAAAAATGGACACACTAAATAGTGCACTTCTCTAAGTCATTACTTCCAAGGGAATCCATGAATGGGAAACCTTGAGAAAGTGACCTAGAGCTCCCTAGGCATGGAGTCACAAGGATTTTAATGGTGCTCTCAGCTAGAGCTATTGAAGCAGGCAACCTTGCTAGTAAACAATGTATGCACCCTAAAATGGTCACCTAGACTTTGGGCCCCCATTCAGCAATTTATCAAATCCCTGAATCAATATTTTCAAAAATTAACATTTTTAAAATTATATCAATTTTCTTGATCAAATCTTAATTCTATCATTTATTCAATTATTCCATGGGCTAACCATTTTATCCTAAAGTCTTTATTTATTTAAAAGGAATTTCCTCCCTTTTTATTAAATAAAAAGCCCCCACCTTTTCCTCTTATCCTAAGTGGCACAAATAAAGCATTATTCTTATTTTATAAAAAAGAGAAAAAACACTTTTTGTCTCATATGGACACAAATGTCAACTCTTATTTTCTCATTGGAGGATATTTGTGCACATGGATTTCTCCTCTTTCAAACTCCACCCTTGATTAAATCTTTTGCCTCTTAATCTCCATGGTCCATTCCTTTTCAATTCCTTTAAAAGGAGAGCTCTTTTCTCATTTTAGGATCCCAACTTTGAATACTAATCTTATGCTGCAGGATTTCTTGGAGACTTTGGAGCTTTGGATATCATTCTTTCATTCTAGTTTCATTATTGCATTATAGCTTTCATGGCATCTAGATTAGTTTCATTTATGCTCTAGATTAGCTCACATAGATTAATTAGGAAGGCTTGTAATACTTTCCTTTCATAGATTATCTTGCATCTTCATTCTTAGCATAGTTGCATTGCATTTTCATCTTGATTCTTGAGGATATTGGCATTCTTTCCCTTGTCTCTTTGAATCTCCCATTGTGTGGTTTAATAACAAAGTTGCATGCTTCAATAGCTCTAGCTGAGAGCACCATTAACATCCTTGTGACTCCATGCCTAGGGAGCTCTAGGTCGCTTTATCAAGGTTTCCCATTCATGGATTCCCTTGGAAGTAATGACTTAGAGAAGTGCACTATTTAGTGTGTACATTTTTTGCGCTCACCGTGGAGCAGAACACTCTTGTTTTGTCCTTTTTTTGCATTTTTGTCATTTTTTCGTCAATATTTGCTTTTTGTTTCGGCTCTCTGGTTTTTTCTGAAAGAATTATCGACATTTTTTCGATGTTGTATGATAGTTTCTTATATACCAGTGCGATACTTTACCAGTTAAAGTATCGCACGCCTTGGCAGATTCTTTCACACTATTGTATCATTCTTTGTCGCACGCAGGTATCAGGAACTATCACACAGGGATAAAGTATCATAGCAGTATATAGTGAAGTGTTGCACGACTCTTTCTCTGATAGATATATCGCCCAAGCCTGGCAGTGGGTAATCTTTGACATTTCTTTAGAAGATTTGATCTATTTGATCTGGATTTCTGATTTGATGTGGTAGAACAAGGGTTTATTTGCATATTTCATTTGGTTTTGATGTGCTAACCCTTGTAGGGATAACAAGTGGTGCTTGTAGGTGTGCCCTCATTGCTTGAATATTTTCTTAAAAGAACGCATATCAAAGCTCCAAATGTACAAGGGCTACTAATCATTTTTGCAAGGCTGCCCAAAGCAAAAAAACCAATCAAGTGCTTGTTTAATTGCTTTCTTTTGAGTGCGGCATATACTACTTGTTTCTTTTCATAGGCACTTAATATCTTGTTGTAAGAATCTTTTGGTGGTAGGAGAGTATGCTCTTCACCCTTGTGGTGAAACAAAAATCTTGACCCATCTTTGGATTTTGAAGGCAAGAGGGTAATTGAACCTTTGATTGGTGTGTTTGGGAGAAATTTTTGAGCTAGGAGAGTATGCTCTTCACCCTTGAGGTGAACCAGAAATCTTGAACCTCAAAGATTAATCCACTCTTTGTTTAGTTTTAGAATCCTTTAGCGGGCCTGCTCTTGAGCAATCAAGAGGAATGACCCAAGTGGGGACAAGCTTTTTGTCAGCTATTCCAACCCACTATAAACTCAAGACTATCAAGGACACAAAACCTTAGTAGATGTAGTACTTGTCTTCACTTGATGTGAGTACTTGTGGGATTGTGACCATGAGGAAAATGTTAAGCAAGAATGCTTAAGGTACTCTTGTGGCCGCGAGGTCTGTTACTTGCCGCAAGGTAAGGAGTCCCTTTGGGGAGCAATAGGGGTATTACAAATGGAAACCCTTACTAAAAACCATAGATAGAAGCCACCCTATTTTTCCGCTTAGCTTCTTGGTACAAGGATTGATCCTAGTGGACTAATCTAGATCACCCCAAGATTACTCACCATCTATGTTCCTTTGGTTTTGTCATTGGCACTTCCATGACAAAGCCAATATCTATTGTGGGTAACCACTTTGTGTGAGGCAATGGGACATCAAGTGTGAGCCAAGTTGTTAAGTATTGAGCCATTGTCTTTTTAGGCTAGTAAGTGCTTGAAGTGTTCTTCATGTGCTCTACCTGTGTAAACATTCTCAAATATCAAACATCACGATAGCATTCATAGGATTTTATTGCTTTGATATCACAATTGCTTGTATTAGTAAGGTTTCTTTTGCCCTTGTGCAAGTGTTTTATGACATGTTTGATCACCTACTATTTGCAAACTTGTCTAATTACTACTAGTCCTATGCTTGAAATCAAAAAATCCAACCCTCAGATTGAAACTTTGACCGAATTGCCCCAAAAATTAAAATTTTTAGCACTCACTGGTCAAGAGTCGTACGATCCTAAAACTTTATAGCACACTGTTCTGAGATTTATCATGCGATAGTTCATTACTACAAAACTATCACACTGCTTGCCTGGAAAGTATTGCATAGGCCACCTAGAAACTATCACATTGCTTCCTGTGAAATATGGCCTGGTCAAAAACTATCGTACTGTTTGCCTGGAAACTGTCGCACATATTTCTTTTGTTGTCTGCCTGATTTAAGTCATTTTCAGTCTTTCCTTAGTCAACCAGATTTTAGTAGGTGACTTACTCTGTCATTGGAAACCTATTTATACCTTGGATTCCTATTTTTAGACCCCTTGAATTAGTGTTCTTTGATTTTCCAAAGTAGTCTTGCTTGGCATTGATAAGTTAGGAATTATCCTTGTTGAAAAGGTACACCTTTAGATTCTTTAGTAACACACTTGGAGAGTTTCAGTACTCTTTTGTCCAAATCACTTCCATCAAAATTCAATTTTAATTTCAAATATATTTGGGTAAATCCATCCTCCTAGTCCATATGTGTTAGGATACTCATCCTTTTATTATACACCTCTGTGGTAGTGATTGGTTTACACCTTTTGTAGCTTTCTATCTCACCATCTCTTTTTAGACAATTGAACACTTTTACTATCCTAGTTTGGTATTGATGTTTTGTAAGATCATCTTATCACCAAGGGTCTTTTTCTTTCATGTCAGTTACAACAAGGTACCAAGTTAGTCAAGGAAAACAACCTCAAGTTGTCTTTGATCAGTTACCCTTAGTCCAAACTCGTCAAAAGCAAAAGGCAAAAGAGCCTATCTTTGATCAATCCCCTAGGAGCGATTCTTACACTTGGTTTGACCCAAAGAAAAATCCTAGTGAGTTGAGTACCTCTTTAGCACCTTCTTAATCAGATATGGACATGATCTACACCATGACCATAAGGGAGAGATAATCCATGGATCAAAACCTTGATGACATTTTCCAAAGACATAGGGATAACATGTTGTTTGGTGGTGACAATCAACCCAAATCACCCCCTATTAACTCAAGATATTTAGACACCCATCAGAGAGCTGAAAGACATTATGCACAAGCTCACCAAGATGCATGGTCACAACATGAAGACCAAAACAATGAATCTGGTGATGCTCATGTGAATGCAGCATTTTCTTCAAGGCCTAACTCCCCACTCAAAATAACCTCAAGATATGTGCATGAAAGGCTTAAAAGAATTGAATGCAAAAAGAAAGCCTTTTTGAATGAACAAGCCACTAAAGAAGAGAGGTTTAGACTCTTAAAGGAGGAGCAACAAGCTTTGTTAGAGTTGAAAAGAAAAGCCTTCCAAGAGGAACAAGATAGGCTTTTAGCCCAACAACTCAATGACCAATTCAATAATAGGGGTACCAACAGTGGAAACAACTCTCCACCATCTACTCCCTCAAGAACCCCAAGAAGTAGAAGGCGGTCAAGGACCCCTTCAAGATCTCCTAGTCCTAGAGGAAGAGGGATTTCACAACATAGGAGACAAACACCTTCTAGGAACTCAAGACAACCCTCCCAATGAGCTCATCATGGCTCTCAACATGGAGGAAGTAGTGCAAGTTTTGATGATCAAGATTTTTTGAGAATACAACAAGAGCCACTATTCCAACAATATGTGGAGAAGTATCTTGATCAAAACAAGGATAGGTTCCTAGAGAGTTTGATTAACAAGGGTGCCAGAGTCCCTTACAACTTTGATGTGGATAGGAGAATCAAGAAACAAGGACCCTCTCAAGAAGAGGAGATCAAGCAACTCAAATGTATGATGGAAAAGGTGTTAGCGCCTAAAAGTTCCTTTTCATTGGATTCTATCTATCCCAATCCTTTCGACAGGAGTGTCAGTATGAAGGATTTTCATAGAAATTTTGAAATCCCCTAGTATGACAAGTATGACAGAAATGGAGACCCACATGATCATGTGTGTCAGTTCTACATCATGAGTTTTTAGTTTCAGCAAGATGACTCCTATCTTATGAGATTATTCCCAAGGAGTCTCAAGGGCCAAGCCATGGAGTGGTTTACCAACATAACCCCTCCCGTCAAAACTTTTAAAGAACTTGTCCATAGATTTGTTCAACATTTTGCATACAAACTGTCAAGATCAGTCACTATGTTAGGCTTGTGCAATTTGAAATAGAACCAAGGGGAATCCTTTATTACTTTTTTACAAAGGTGGAGACAATTATGCTCTTGTTATTCTAGGACTATTCCTGAGCATGAAAGGATTGATATCATTGTTAGTAATTTGGTGCCTAAAATGCAGTATGAGGTTCAGAAGATGGTCTTTGATTCCTTCGACACAATGGTCAAAACTGCATGTCGAATTGAGGATGTCTTGAAAGAGCAGGGCATTTTGACCAAACATAGCAATAACAACAATGGTCAGAATACTAACAATGCTAATAAGGACAAAGGCAAACACTCGCACTGGAACAAGAATAAGCAATTATTCAATGACAGAGTTGTGGACTCTTCCCAACCCAAGGATCAAGGAGTCCTCCATTTGTATAGTGCAGTCCAAGCTATGAAGCTCAACACATCCTCCAACCAACAAGAGCATAAACCAAAGTATCAAGAAAAGCCTAAGAAGGATAGGCGACAATTTTCTAAACTAGGTGACTCCTATGAGGATGTTTTCAAGACACTTATTGCCAATAACCTTGCACAACCACAAGATCCAGCAAATTTCCACATACCTGATGTTAAACCTCATTGGTGGAATGAAAAGGATTTCTGCAAATTCCACAATGGCATTGGACATGACATCAAACATTTCTGGAAACGTAAGCATCTTATTCAGGATCTTATTGAGAATGGAAAACTTTAGATTGATGGGTTGAATACCAATGTAGACCATAAGGCATTCAAGGAGCCTTTTCCCAAATATGAAAATGGGGAAACCTCTCAACCCAAGAATGGCAAGGCCGCAATCAACTATACCTACATAGGTGTAGAGAATTTGGTAAATATACTTGAGATTGTGGAGGAAAGTGTCAACATGATGAGAGACAAAGATCCTTATGATTATGATGTGGGCTCTCCTATATTTGATGAAGAACCTATGATTGTGCTTAGAGGTCCTCACTCTTGAAGGTCATCCCAGGCTCTCAACGTTGTCACTAGAAGCCAAAGCCAAGGTCATGTGGTTATTAGAGGTCCTAGTTCCAACCAATCCAGCAAACCCAAGCAAGTGACATCCAAGAATGTCACCACCAAATCAGTAGTCAACCCTAAAATGATCCATAATCTTGTTGACCAGTTACAAAGAACGCCAGCTCAAATCTCAATCTTTGAACTCTTGGAATTGTCTCCAAGACATAAGTGTATCCTTGAGGATGCTTTGCATACAACCAATGTTCCTAACAACATAGATGTTGACCAATTCCAAAACATGGTTAACCACCTTGCTAGCCCTCATTATCTAACATTCTCAAAAGAAGATGACAAAGCTTTGAACCATCTGCATAATCTTGCCCTTCATATCGAAGTCATGATTCACAAGACCCATGTTAGGTGTGTGTTGATTGATGGGGGTGCTAGGCTCAACATTTGTTCTTTAAGTTTGTTGAAGATACTGGGTTATTTTGAGCAATTTATTGATACCTAGAATAAAATTATCATTAAAGCCTATGATGAGGCAGAGAGAAGTTCTAAGGGGTTAGCCATCCTACCTATCATAATTGGTCCTGTTGAAAAGGACATTTTGTTCCAAATTGTTGATGCTGGTCCTTTAGCGTATAATATCCTTCTTGGTAGACCATGGATCCATGACATGCAAGCAATGCCATCCACCTACCACCAATGTGTTAAGTTCCCCTATAATGGAGTAGAATTCTGTATACCCAGGGATAGCACATTATTTGTAAATGCAATTTCAGCAGGAACTCATGTTCCTCTCAATAGGGAAGCAGAGGATTTTGATGCAACTCTAGAACAGTGCAAGAATAAGTTCAAGTCCATAGACCTTGGTATGGGGGGGTATCAAATTGACTCCTTTACAAAACTACCAGTCTCACCTAGGTCCTATGGAAAACCTTCACAGGAGATGTGTCCTTCATCTTCAGCCATGACTCTATTTGGTGCATTTGTAGAGTCCTCAGTGCCTATACAGGATGAAAAAGAAGAGGTGGTTGTTAGAGATTGGATTTACAAAGAGGAAAAATACAAGCACAATGAAAATTTCTCCCCATCTCCTAAGGCTTATGGGAGAGGATACACTTTGGTAAAAAATATGGGCTACCTAGGTCATGGTCCTCTCAGTCACAGATTAGATGCTAAGGCCGAACCACTCAATCATGCTCTTTTTGGATGCAGGTCTAAGAAGATGGTTGGCCTAGGGTTTGAAAGTCATAACAAGAAAACTACCCCTATCCTTGCTATGATGGATAGTGATGATGAATCAAGCTACATACCCAATTTTCAAAATCAACAAGATAGGTGTGAAGATTGGGTCCCTTCCACCAATCTCCTTTGGGGAGATTTAGATACTCCAATTGCCAATCCAACAATTTCAGACCTAGAATAAGAAGAATCCGTTGTTGAAGATCATGTTGAGGATCCTATTCAAGAACATCAATACACAAATGGAATTCAAGAAGATGTTACCCTTGGTGAAATCAAAGCCTCTACCTCAAGGCCTCAAAAATATGCTTGGTGTAAACATCCTAGTCAGGATTCAGATACGGACTCACATGAGTATGAGTGGGAATCTCTCTCTGATTCTTCTATAGTTGACTTGGACATTGATGTTGTCCATACATATGGTTCCCAACCTAAGGTATCTAATGAGTCTAGTGTAGGATTAGAGGATTGGAATCCATGAGTCACTTTAGTGGATGATGCTTCATTTCGTAGGATAAATCTTGATTTGGGTACCTTAGTAGGATACTTGACAGATCCTAACTCTACAATCACCAGAGATGATACCATCCATATACACAATATTGAACCAGTCATTGACCTACCCCTTGCCAATCCTCACCTAATTGATTGGTCTCAGTGCTATCAAGAGCCTCAGCTCTTAACCTTCCAGAATGACTATGAGATAGCATGTTACCTAAATGCCCTTGAGCCCGTAGTCTCTTCCACCAGTGAACCAACTACAAGCATGACAGAGCCAGATATCAAGTACCTCAGTCGCAAAATGAAAAGAAAAGAATAAAAGAATAAAAGGTCTGATGGTGAAAACCACTGTGTGGCAGTGTTAGAACCTAAAAAAGTAAAAATAAAGGACGTATCCAAGGGTGAAAACCTCTCCGAGGCACCTAAGGATGAGGTACTTGATCATCTCCCAAGTTACTTTCAGGATAGATCTTCAATGCTTGTCAAGTCTACACAGCCAGTCAATTTGAATACACAAGAGGCTCCACAAATAGTGCATTTAGCTCAATCTCTATCAACACAAGAAAAATAAGCATATACTAAGTTCCTATAGAACAAGAAAATTAATTTTTCTTGGACTTACTCAGACATGCTAGGGTTGGACACTAGTCTCATTATGCATCACTTGTCCATAGCTCCAGGTATAAAACCAGTATAAAAAAAATTGAGGAAAATGCATCCTCACATAGCTCTTCTTGTCAAATTTGAATTAGAAAAACTCCTCAATATAGGATTTATAAGAGCCATTGATTATATCAAATGGATATCCAATATTGTACCAGTTTCAAAGCATGACAAGTCCATTCGCGTCTGCATAGATTTTAGAGATCTTAATAAAGCATGCCCAAAGGATGATTTTCCACTTCCAAACATAGACATGATAGTGGACATGACCACGAGTTATGAGATCTATTCATTAATGGATGGTTTTTCTGGGTATAATCAAATCAAGATAGCTCCTGAAGACTAGGAAAAGACTGCATTTACTTGCACACGGGGAACCTATTGTTGGAATGTCATGCCATTTGGATTAAAGAATGTAGGAGCTACTTACCAAAGAGCTATGACAACTATCTTCCATGACATGATGCATAAGAATATGGAATATTATGTGGATGACACCTTGGAAAAATCTAAAAAAAGGGATACACACCTGGGAGATTTAGAAGTCATTCTAGATCGTATGGAGCAGTTTCAACTTAGATTAAATCCCAAAAAGTGTGCATTTGGGGTCACCTCTGGAAAACTTCTAGGATTTATCATTTCAGCCAAAGGAATAGAGGTGGACCCAGAGAAAGTTCAAGCAATCTTGGATATGGTGCCTCCCAAAAACATTATCCAAATGAGGAGTCTTCAGGGATGTCTTCAATCAATTAGGAGGTTTATTTCACAACTGGCCGATAAAGCTCAACCCTTCAATAAGACATTGCACAAAGGGGTTAAATGTGTCTGGAATGAGGATTGTCAGCAAAGCATGGACCAAATCAAACAATACTTGGCCAATCCTCCAATCTTAATGCCTCCTATCCTAGGAAAACCACTCATATTGTATGTTTCAGCAATAGAATCTTCCCTGGGGGCATTATTGGCTCAACTTGATGATAATAGAAAAGAAAGAGCTATATATTACATCAATCGTACTCTTGTGTCATATGAAGTTAATTACACTAGTATTGAAAAATCTTGCCTTGCGGTGGTGTTTGCTTCCCAAAAGTTGTGACATTACATGCTTGCGCATACAATACACCTCATTGCAAAGATTGATCCTCTCAAATATTTGCTTGGTAAGGCTGCTCTCATAGGTAGACTTGCTAAGTGGATGATGGTCTTATCAGAATTTGACATAGAGTATGTTGAGCGTAAGGCTATAAAAGGATAGGCGATAGCTGACCAATTGGCTGATTTTCCAATTCGAGATAAAACACCAATTCAAGTTGAATTTCCAGATGAGCACATAATGTACATGACTGCAAGAACATGGAAGATGTTCTTTGATGGCTCTTTCATGCAAAATGGTTCATGGGCAGGTGTGTTATTTGTTTCTCCTCATGGGTACACAATCCCTAAGTCCTATAAACTATTATTCCCATGTACAAATAACATTGTTGAGTATGAGGCCTTGACAAATGGGTTAAAAATGGTAATTGAATGGAGAATCACAGAGCTGCATATTTATGGGGATTCACAATTAATAGTCAACCAAGTTAATGAATAATATCAAACAAAGGATGAAAAAATGGTACCCTACAAGAAAATGGTTGATTCATTGCGATGATATTTCACTTTTGTTACATTTCAACAAATCCCTAGAGCAGAAAATAAAGCAGTTGATGCTATGGCTACATTGGCTTCACTTCTTTAGCTAGAACAACATGAGTCCAGATTTGAATTCTTGGTGGAAGAGCTACGCTATCCAATCTATGACTCCCAAGAAAGCCAAATTGTTTGTACCCTTGTTGGCCATGAATCATCCCTTTATGGTGCCATTTACTCATACCTCTATAATGGCATTATCCCTGAAACCTTCAACCATTCTGAATGAAGAAACTTAACCCAAAATGCCTCTCACCACACCCTTATCTCTGGTGATTTGTATAGGAGGGGTTTAGATGGGACACTTCTTAGGTGCTTGGAAAAGGATGAGTTCGATGGAGTGTTAGCTGACATTCATGAGGGCATTTGTGGAGGACATTCCAATGGTCTTTCCATGGCCCAAAGGTTGCTTAGGGCTGGAACCTATTGGCCTACCATGCAGACAGATGCAGTAGCTTTTGCTAAATCATGTGAAAAGTGTCAGAAACATGGTAACCTAATACATGCTCCAGGCAGGGAGCTTATTCCTTCCATATCTCATTGGCCATTTCAATGCTGGGCCTTTGACCTTGTTGGGTAGATTCATCCCAACTCATCAAGTGGACACAAATTCATTATCACTGCTACTGATTACTTTACCAAATGGGTAGAAGCTGTCCCACTTTCTGTTGCCTCAAGCAAGATAGTTTCTTTATTTATTTTGAACCATATCATCTGTTGGTATGGAGTGCCTTCTGAAATAATCGTTGACAATGGAGGTCAATTTAAAAACAAGGACCTTAAACATCTCTGCAAGAAATTCAAGATAAAACAACATTGGTCCTCCATTTACTTCCTGCAAGGAAATGGACAAGCAGAGGCTTTGAATAAGACCATTCTTAAAATTCTCCATAGAATAGTTCACAAGAATGGTAGAGATTGGCACCTACAGATAATTTCAGCCTTGTGGGCCTATAGAATGAGTATTCATACTCTAACAGGGGCTACTCCTTTTTCCCTCACTTATGGTGTTGAACTAGTATTACCTTTAGAGGTGGAGATTACTTCTCTTAGAGTTTCCCTTAAAGGTCTAGTGACAAATGAAGACTACTACACCATGAGACTCCAAGAACTTGAACTTCTAGATGAGAAGTGTAAAGCATCCTTTGATCACATGAGAGTCTACCAAAAGTGTATGTCCAAAGCATTCAACAAGAAGGTTCCCCCTAGAGAATTTCAAGTGGGGGATCCTGTCCTACAAGAAAACCCTAAGAACCAACAACATAGAGAGCAAAAGGGGAAATTTGAACCTAATTGGCTTGGACCATACATTATTACTACAGCTTTTGGAACAGGTGATTATTTACTATCTGATCCATAGGGAGAGTAGCTTTCTGATCCTATCAATGTCTTGCACCTAAAGAAGTTCTATCCATGATGCCTATTTTGTCTGGGGGCATCCTTTGTACATACTTATTGATCCTGAAAAAAATTCCAAAAAAATTCATATATGATGCTGAAAAAATTCTAAAAAGCATATAAAGTCCTGAAAAATACAAAAAAATAAAAAAATGCAAAAAATTCAAAAAAAAAAAGAAAAAGTTCCTTGGTGAAAACCTAGAAATAGGCACCTCGGTAGCAAAAATACAAAAAAATTAAAAAAATAAATCTCCAAGTGGTGAAAACTTGGAAACAGGCGCTACTTGAGACCTTTGCACCCTTGTTTCTTAGTATGCATCCTCGACACTTAGCCTTTCTCCATCTTGCCTTGACCTTGTTGCCTTGGTTTGGAATGTATCTTTGTCTTTGTCTAGAGGGCATAACTGTGTTAGCTTTGGTCTCTAGGATGTGTTGGTCTTTAGGACATCTTGCAAACGGTGTTTTTCAACACCACCCCAGCTGTGTTTTTCAACACTACCCTAGCATCAAGTGTTTCTCAACACTTATCAGATATCCTAACCATAGTCTACCATGATATGATATTTTTCACTGGCAGATGCGATACTCAAAGTTTGACTCTATGACCTACACACACGCACTTAAACACTCAACTTGCTGAGACCTGTTTGACTTTATTTTCTTTGTGTGTTGTCTATGATGATTTCTTTGATGAGTGTTCTCTCCCTAATAGTTTTTGATGATGTTGAGCTAGAAGACTGGGGGCATGAGGACATGTTTTATTTCTTTTTCTACTTGTGTGTATATTTTGTTGGTCCTAACTGTCATTAGCATTTATGCTTGTTCCACTTGACTCTAGGATCTACAAGGTATTATCCTTGACTGTTTTTCACAAGTGCATACTTATAGTCATCTTGACTTTCCTTGTGTCTCGATGTGAGTATAATCTTTCTATACTAAACTTAGGTAATCTCACTGCACTAGTCATCTTGACCTATATGTCTTTGATTTCTAGGTGGGATTCCCACATATCTATCTGATATAGATCATATTCAGATTCACATAGTCATACTAGTGTGTATTCTATGATCTTATGATGCTACCAATAATGCTCAATGATGAATATTAGAATCTAAAAGCTTTGTGACCTTGCAAGTAAACCACTTTTCATAGTAGCTTGTATTTTTAGGTTCATGTTAGTTTAGTTTTGCATCTTGCATATGGAGAGAGCTCTCCTTTCATCTTTCGTGGACTTGTCGGTCAACTGCACTCAGCTTTCACTTCTTCTCGATCATGTCTTTCGCTCCTTATCTTTTATATCACATCATTTTCCTATCATCAAAAGGGGTTAATCTTATCATCATATTTTTTTTTTTAAATGACCTTTTTCCCCCCTTTTATAGCATTCTGACTTTTTGACCAATTTTCAAAATATCTCAGAATTGCATGAAAATTGCACCCCTAGCTAATTTCGATGTCCTAGATCTGTTTTCAGGATTGAAATAGAAATCCAAGTTCATCTTGATAGTCAAAATTGCATTTCAAATTTTCTCCTTCTTCTGCACAGTTGGCTAACCTTTTGAGGCCTGATCCTTCGATCTTTGTTAGGGCATCTTCATTTCTTCATCCCCATCTCTTTCAACCTTCTAGTCTTTCATTCACTTTCATTTGATTCATCTCTTTGAGGTTTGACTTCATCTTTATCCTATATCTTTCTCAGTCAAACCTAGTCAAACTGGGGCATATCTTCACTGCTTGATGGTTATCCTATCATCTTTCATCTTCGATTATGATTTCTAGTGACTTGATCAAGTTTATCAATTTGTTGTTCTCCTCTACCTGATTTCAATTTTGATACCGAGGGGGCAGTACCTATCAACTTCAATACTTGATTCATCTTATCAATTAAGCCTTGAGATTCTTATCTCTTATTTGAGACTTGACGATCTCCTATTTACAGGTATGTTGGTCTTGTCTTTTAGCTTATCTTTGTCAGCTTATGCTTATGCTTGTCCTGATGTGTTCCCATCCGTCGAACACACATCTGGGTTGTTTTGTGATCCCAAATCGATCTCACATTTCAATTTCATTCTTTGACCACATGTGACCCCAAATCGATCTCACATTAGTCAAAGAGGGGCAAATGTATGCACCCTAAAATGGTCGCCTAGACTTTGGGCCCCCATTCAGCAATTTATCAAATATCTAAATCAATATTTTCAAAAATCAACATTTTTCAGTTATATCCATTTCCTTGATCAAATCCTAGTTTTATCATTTATTCGATTATTTTCTATGGGCTAACCATTTTATCCTAAGTCTTTATTTATTTAAAAGGAATTTCCTCTCCTTTTATTAAAAAAAAAGCCCCCCACTTTTCCTCTTATCCCAAGTTGCAAAAATAAAGCATTATTCTTATTTTATAAAAAGAAGAAAAGGCCTTTTTGTCTCATATGGACACAAAAATCAACTCTTATTTTCTCATTGGAGGATATTTGTGCACATGGATTGCTCCTCTTTCAAGCTCCACCCTTGATTAAATCTTTTGCCTCTTAATCTCCATGGTCCATTCCTTTTCAATTCCTTTAAAAGGAGAGCTCTTTTCTCATTTTAGGATCCCAATTTTGAATACTAATCTTATGTTGCAAGATTTCTTGGAGACTTTAGGGCTTTGGAGATCATTCTTTCATTCTAGTTTCATTATTTCATCATAGCTTTCATGACATCTAGCTTAGTTTCCTTTATGCTCTAGATTAGCTCACATAGATTAATTAGTAAGGATTTGTAATACTTGCATTTTCCTTTCATAGCTTAGCTTGCATCTTCATTCTTACCATATTTGCATTGCATTTTCATCTTGATTCTTGAGGATATTGGCATTCTTTCCCTTGTCTCTTGGAATCTCTCATTGTGTGGTTTACTATCAAGGTTGCATGCTTCAATAGCTCTAGCTGAGAGCACCATTAACATCCTTGTGACTCCATGCCTAGGGAGCTCTAGGTCGCTTTCTCAAGGTTTCCCATTCATGGATTCCCTTGGAAGTAATGACTTAGAGAAGTGCACTATTTAGTGTTTACATGTATCCATTCTTAAGTAAAGGTATAATAGATTCTCTAATTCCAAATATGTGAAGCCTCATCCGGCTTTGCCATGTGGTAAATTTATCTTTGTTCAGCTTCGATACTTCCCTCTTATACATCTTGTGATCTTTCTACTCAAGACCTTAAAACTTTCTTCCAAGCAACCAATACACTCTGATACCAATTGTTAGAATAACTGAGAGGGGGGGAGAATCTAATTTCAAATATGTGAAGCCTCATCTGGCTTTTCCATGTGGTAAATTTATCTTTGTTCAGCTTCATCACTTCCCTCTTATACATCTTGTGATCTTTCTGCTCAAGTCCTTAAAACTTTCTTCCAAGAAACCAATACACTATGATACCAATTGTTAGAATAACTGAGAGGGGGGGTGAATTAGTTAGATCAATTATCATATAGTTCCAAACTCATAGATGTACCTTACAAAACAATTTCAACAATTTATGCAGCTCGATAACATAAAATATCAATCTATCTATTCACTTTACCGATTACCAGTAATTATCCAAACTTTGATTACCGACTAAATCAACTATGCAGTATGTAAAGTATAATAGAAAAACAATCATAACAAATAACACATAACACAATGATTTAACATGGAAACCCTGCTAAGGGAAAAACCATCTGGGACCAATAACCCAAAATAATTCACCCTTCTGAAGTGAGCTCGGTAAAGAGCCAACCATGTTAAAGGTTACAATGCACACTGTTAGGTGTGACCTGGTTAGAGGATTTATCACTAATAGTTAACTTTTAACCATCATTCACTATAGGGTCAACAAGATAACACTTTACATTCAATGAATGTCATAGGATAGTGCAATAAGACTGTTAAGTCCACTTGGTTAAGAGATTTTCTAAATCAATGGTTAAACTGATATAGTATTGATTTGATTCAAATACAACTCAATTGCAAATATTCAGATCTATGCTATACTCATAAAATCCTCTGATCATTAATCAATTCACTTCCTCAATATTTCTCAACTTATTTTCACTCGGTAAATAGTTCTTTGATGCTCAGTATTGTCTACAGCTCAGCTCTTTCAATAACCAGTTTGATCAGGAATGCATGAATACAATCTTCACGCAAAATCTTTGCAGTCTCCTTTCATCTAACATATTTCAATAATGAAACTCATATCTCTTATATAGACAAGTAAACCATTTTCATGTCAGCCATTAGATTTTGCCTCTTAATCTTCTTTGTCCATTTTGCTGCTTAAACCTTCCTCGGCAGATGTGTCCATAACACATTTCAATCTTCTCCTTTAGATCATCTCTGAATTTTTTCAATCATGGATCTCATAACTAACTTTATCCTTAACCTCGAAATCATAACAATTTCCATCTCATCAAATTCAGTCGGTTGTTCTTAGCATTTAATATTTTCATGCATACTCAATTAATATAGAAATGCGTCAGTGATAACTAGCTCGGTTATTATTGTCACTTGGTATACACTGCACTGGCTCAGTGTATACAAAAATCTTCAATTACCGACCACATTGACTTGTTCAATTTCAAATCTCTTCTTCATAATAGATTAATGTAACATGCTCAATTCAACAATATAAAGCCATAGACTTGTCAATAAGTTACCCAATGTTTACCTTATCCTAATCTGTCATATCCATCTTTTCCTTATGTAGATATCTCATTTCTTCATCTTTTCTTCCTTCTACAGATGTTCAGATGTTTGTAACTATCGTGATAAGTACTGTCAAAACTAGTTGACATTAGTGACAACATATTGACTGATTTAATCATCTTACATATCACTTCAGTAGCTCGGTGATCTCTAATCATTGTTTCTTCAATTCATCTAGATATTCAATCACTTGTAGTTCATCACATTGATCACTTGTTGGGAAAAAAAATTTAAGATCAAGTTCACTTAGCATCATCACCCATTTTTTAAGGTGTCCTAAGATATAAATCTTAGCTCAAAAAGATACTTTAAAGTATCAAACTTTATGAGAACATAAGTTTCAACATTAAGGAGATAATGTATTAAATTTTGAGTAGAAAAGACCAAAGCAAGACATTATTTTTCTATCAGAGTGTATTGAATTTTGATATTCATTAAAAGTATGACTTATGTAATGCATAGGTCTCTCTTTTCCTTTTTGATCATGTTGATATATGACAACCACAAGGGCATGAGAGGAAGTAGAAGTGTATAAAAGAAATGGTTAATTAGGTATAGTTGGTTGAAAAATATGAGGGTTACCAAGATATTGTTTAAATTTCTCAAAAGCTTTTTGATAGTCTTCATTCCATGAAAAGGTGTTATCCTTTTTAACAATGAAGTGAAATGAATTTTTTGATCTGTAAGGTGTGATACAAACCTGCAAGTAGCTTGAATTTTTCCTTATAGACTGTGAAGTTGTGATATATTGCATGGAGATGGCATATTGACAATAGCATTAATTGTATCCATATCCACTTCAATTCCCCTATTCAAAATTATGAATCCAAGAAGTTTCCCACTATCCATACCAAAAGAAAACTTTGAGGGATTCAAACGCATGTTATACTTATGAATATGTTCAAATATTTATCTAAGAATATGAACATTGTCTATGCAAGATATAGTCTTGGCTAAAATGTCATCAACATAGTTTTCTATAATTTTGTAGATATAATCATGAAAGATAAATGTCGTAGCACATTGATAAGAAGCACCAACATTTTTCAATACAAAAGGCATAACAACCAAACAAAATTTTCCCCAAGGTGTTATGAAATTGGTCTTGTATTGATCTTGAGGAGGAATAAAAATTTGATTATAACTAGAAAAACCATCCATGAAGGATCATAAAGCATGTTCAGCTATAGAATCTATTATCATATCTATGTTTGTAAGAGAAAAATCACCTTTAGACACAACCACGATGTTTGAAATCTAAGGAAAATAATTTATAGGATGAATACATGTAGCATCAAGAAGTTTTTCTATTTCAATTTCCACAAGTAAAGCAATTTTAAAGTTCATTTTTCAAATTTTTTGCTTCACTAATTTTGCACTGGGAAGGAGAACAATATTGTGAGTTACAATCTTAGAATCAATGTCGAGCATGTCAGAGTATGTCCACACAAATATATCAAGGAAATCATGAAGAAGAGATGTAAGCTCTTTTTGTTCATGCTCATCTAAACATTTTTTTATTTTGATTACTTTTTCTGAATTATAAGGATCCATTTGTACATAAATGGTATTGATAGTTAAAAGATTACTTTATTAAGGGATATATGTAACGCCCACTAGGCAACCCAAGAGGACAAGACATAAACCTCTATAAAATGCAAGTAGTAAATTTCTTTTTTTTAATTTTAACTAGAATAATATTCATCATTACACTTCATATTTCTAAAAGAAGAAACAATTTTCTACTACTTGAATGTAAGATTTATACAACTTAAGTCCTCACGGGTTCCCTAACATCGCTACTAAAGCAACATCATATAAACAATTTACATGCATAAGATATTCATGGAATCATGAGCTTAAAAGAAACATGTTCATTTTAATGCACCAAGTTAAATGTCCCTAACTTATTTCTTTTATTAAACATAAGTTAATCATCCAACATCATTATTCCTTTTATCAACTCATCCCATAAATTCATATTGATTTCATCTACATCTACTATCCTTTATATCACTTTTCTCTAATAATTTAGGTAAGAGATTAATATTCATTAAGGTAGGCATTATCCTAGGTACTTCATTAACATGAACCAAATATTAACATTATAATCAAGTTACTATTTTATTGCATTGTTTCATAACCATTCATTGTTAATAATTTCCTTGGATCCTTTCATCAAGAGAGAATACATTATTGTTGCAATACATCATTATATATAACTATATTCAAGATTATTTCCTTTACATATGGACAACATAAGAGGATAGGAGAAATAACATAAACACTTTCTTTTAATGCTAGTAACATGTCCAATATTCCACATTCTTTTCCCTTTCTTTTACCTAGAACTACCCATTCCCTTATGCATTGCTTTGAATTGAGATTACATCAATACTACAAGACTCCTTTTAGGAGATTAAAATTACATGAATATATATACATAAGTACATCTCAACATATTAAAATATCCAATAAGAAATCTTCAACTGTAGATCTGGAAAGGAATATGTGCTAGGATCATCCAGAGAATCACGAACAATACCTCGATATAAATATTAACCACCCAATCATGTGGAACCAATAGGCCCACTCCCCTGAGCTAGGAGATAGAACCAAAGGCCCATATAAGAGGTAACAACTAGGAAATTCCTAAGGTGGTGATAAAATTTCCCCAAAGTCACAACACAAAAGAAAAGACAAGAAGACCACAAGGACTACCAAAGGCATGATCAAATTTGGTAGAGACTCTAAGCTAAAAGCTAGGTGAGTGTCATCAAATAGGCCTCACCCCTTGGGTTATCCTGGTACTAGCCACTCTTGGCCCCAGCCCCCAAGTAGGCACATGCGAAATCGAATGCCTCTTGTACAGACAAGGTCATTCAGTCGTACCTACGCATAGGTACCTTCTCCCACTCCCATCCTTAGTCTTTACTAGCACTAAAGGCATGGGTGAGGCACAATTAATCTTTATTAGTGTGTAATTTCTCATTCCAATAATCTCCCATTCCCAATTCATTTATTTAGGTTATCACTTGATTAAATAACTCATAGTAGGTTATCTTGGTACTAGCCACTTAGGGCCCCGACCCCTCACTATGAGCCACTCACCTAGTGTACTTAGGTTCCCTAACATACATATAAAAATCATAAGAACATAATAGATCCATCATCAAGAATTCATATCAATTCCATAACAACATTTGATTGAGTTTAGGAAAACATATGTTGTCCCTAGTCCACTTGACAACCCTAAACCCAATATGGCATTTAGAATGTTCCAAACATATAAGAAGACAACCAAGTGATATTATAAACATATTTAGATTACACATAGATCCAATTAACCAAAAAAAAAATTCTAATAGCCTCTGGTAACCAAACGAAACCCTAAAACTTAGTGATGTTCTTAAACTGAATTATTTCAAGCAAGGATTAAATGCAAAGAATAGTCATCATAGAACAGTCATCTATATCTTCAACAAAACAAATAATAAAGACAATCTCTTTGGTGGAGATTTAGATAACATAATTATGGACTCTCAATTTAATTTTTAGGAAGATCCAATGGTAGAAAAAAAAGTTATGACTTCTGGTTTAAAACAGAAAACTCTGGTTGGGGTTCAAACCTGCCTTCACTAAAATGATTGTAATTTTCATAGAACATAATTAAAATTCTCCAAACCAATTTTAAATGAAAGATAAGACTTATTAAAATCTCTGATATCAAATTTAGACTTTTATATAATCATATCAGCCTGTAGCATATGAATACATTTGATATAAAAATTTGAACCAAGAATGGACAGGCATAGTCTTCCAAAATGTCACAAATAAGGCATTAATTCGACCTTAAAAATAAAATCAGAGAGATACCCATTTGAGATCTATGAATTTTACTTTCAAAAAATCAATTTAGTAAAACCATAGATGCAATTTAAATTATTATAATAATAGATCTCAAAAAATAGGTTGCTAAAAACTCTAGGAAAACACATGCCAATTCTTACAAACAAAAACTCAAAAATTTAAAATAATCATAGAAATGAAAAGTACAGATATAATAAATAATGATAATATATAAATAGATCCATATTCTATCAGAGACATAAAGTAACTAAAATATTCAATCCATACCTCATGTCGTACGAAGGTTGATTCGAAGAAGGAAGGAAACAAAAGAGAAGACAAATCCAAACTTGAGACGCATCCTTCAAACCCTATCCACTTTTAGAAATCTCCATGAAAGAAAGAAATAATTCCATAGAAAAGAATCCCTCTCTCAACTACTGAAATTCTCACAAAAATGTCTCTCTCCCAAAAGCAAAGATAACCAAAAATTCTTAAAGACATATGCTTACAAACTCTCCCTCACATCTCCAAGTTTTCTCTCCAAAATCTCCATGAAAAGTAAGGCCATCCTCTCCTCAATGCTTCAGCCCCAAAATCCC
This sequence comes from Chamaecyparis obtusa, assembly GCA_027943335.1. Taxonomy (NCBI): domain Eukaryota; kingdom Viridiplantae; phylum Streptophyta; class Pinopsida; order Cupressales; family Cupressaceae; genus Chamaecyparis; species Chamaecyparis obtusa. The sequence continues at coordinate 49,705 of BSBK01007222.1, read as the reverse complement.
CTCTCTTCAAATGAGAAAGTAGTGCATATAAATAGATTTCCAAAGGTTGAGAGGAAAGGTAACCAACTCCCGATTAACTCTTAACTAAAGGGCATTATAAAATAACTTAATATCATACAACTATATTACTCAAATATACAATAAAAGATTATTTGTATTCATTCATACACATATGTAATATTATCCTAACATATATTCATATGACATCATTAATTACATCAATATCTATATATATAAAACCTATCCACATTTTTATTTTTTTTAAAGCAAAATTGGTGTAACCACCATATTTTATTAATCTAATTCAATAACTCCCCCGTGGAAGAACCAGTAAGAAACCCTGGGATCATAGTTATATACATGCATATATCCAAGGATATATAAATACATAAGTATTACATATTTTGAGCAATACAGTGAAGACACCAAAGACATTGACTAGGATAAGTCCATCACATTGCAAATGCCCCACGAATGAGAGTCCAGTATGTTGAAGGACGTGGATGCCAGCAGGGCAGTTTTTAATCTTCCCTGTCCACCGTACTTCTTTCTCCCGTAGGCTTTCTCCATGCCTTGTCGCATGATCACAAGGCTTCTCTCTCCTCTCTTGCGATCATGTGACCACACTCCTTTCCACCTCTCTACATTAACTGCCCTAGCTTCCGTCCATCTTCCGCACCTACCACCGGTTGTGCCTCATGCCTTGTCGCATGGCTTCATTCCCACCCATGCGATCATGCGACCTCTCTACTTGCCCAGCTCTTTTTGAACCGCAACCATCAATTTAAATGCGACTGCTTTTCTATATGCGAACCTGTGATAATTTTGTGTGGGGCCCTCTCCTTTCACCTTTTCGCATGATCGCATAACCCTTATTTGGTTTATGTGATCATGCGACAACCTCAAATATTATGCATTGCCTAATGTTTTTGGCCAGGTGCTTTTTCCTTATGTGATAACTTTGCTAATGTTCCAAAGTGCGTGGGTCCCCTCTATTGCTCTTGTCGCATGAGCATTATTTTCTTCATGCGATCATGCGACCAGCCCATTTTTCATCCGCCAACTACTGTAATAAATGTAGTGCATTTTATATTCCTTTTTCTTTGACGTTTCTCTCATTCGAATGTAATCTAGGGCATTTTGAGAACATTCTACAAGAAGAATATTTTGTAAACAAAAGGAATGTTTTGAAGTTCAGTCATATACAGAAATATAGATGATATTCTAGGCATAGGTAGCTCTGGGCACAGTCTGTAAATCAAAAAATTTGGCATTAATATATGCTTTGTTTACTCTATTCTGTTAACCATCATTGTAATGTGTGTATCTTCCTCCATCAAATTGCTCTCTTCCCCAACAACCAGTTGAATTGCATCCCTTATTGCTTGCGACTGGCATATAAACATTGATGAAATCGAGCCCTCATCGATGTGAGATGGCAGAGCCTCTTCCAAAAGTTCCAATTGCATCCTAACTCTAAAATTTCTAGGCATGACTTCATGGTGATAGCAGGCACACTGTCTGCATAACATCACCTGACTAACTCGCAAATCCATTGGCTCCCAGCTTGTAACTCGATAATGAGTGATGGATATGATCAAAAGCCCACATATTTGTAGCTATAATAAATTGCCAAGTACAACCAAAATAAAATTAGGATATCCCAAGTGTGAGCGAAATTATGCATAAGTTTCAATGTCATTTTTGGAACTTGGGATTCTGCCAATAGTACACTGATTAAACTTTCACAACCACAAACACATGTGTGCCAATGAACTTGTAGATGGAGAAATAGATATGCATCTGTTAAAGAACAAACTTCACATCCAGACATTTGAGGCATCAACTACACATGACACTATTTCTCAACTATAGATTTCCTTCAACTTGGCATCGTGATTAATAAATGAATCATCATTAATAGCCACCAGTTCATACCCATCACAACCTTTGTTTGCCAGATGGTCTACTAGTCTATTACCCTCTCTAAGCGTGTGAGAGATCTGAACTTCTTGAAATGAATCCAGTAACAACCAAATCTGCTGAAGGATGTATGATAGTTTCTAGTTATGGGATATTCTGCTTATACATGCAGATATAATCACTATTGAATCTCCCTCTATTTGAATCTATCGGAAGCCTCCATTTTTTGCTAATATTAGACCTTCTAATAATGCCTTGGCCTCAGCCATATTGTTTGTGCCATCAGGAAGCGGGCAGCATTTTACTGCTAATAATATTTCTTGAAAATTTTGGATGCAAATTCCCACCCCTGATTTACCTGGATTCCCTCTTGAAGAGCCATCGAAGTTAATCTTGCTAAACCCTTTGGATGGCGGCATCCACTTAATCCCTTCTCTATCTAGCATTTTGTTTGGTTTTGGTTGATAACACCAACCAAAGGGAGCATGTATTTTTTTCCACTCTCACAATATAAACGAGTCCCATGATGTCATAATTAGATTATGTTTAAGCTTATTATGGATAGCATTAACTAGTTCTGATATCGATCTTTCTATTTGAGCTGTGACCACTTGGATTGTCGAAAATTGTCTGCGAAAGATTCTTTTATTTCTCTCCCACCAAATTTCCCAAACCACTATTGCTGGAGTGCACTTCCAAATTGCTAAAAAAAGGGAGGATGAATATAGTTGTGGCCATGAGTCAAACAGGTCCCTTAGCTTGCTTGGAAGAGGAGTTGGATATTGTAACTTTCTAAGGACAAAATGCCAGCATTCTTGAGCAAATTCACATTTTAAGAATAGGTGGTCTGTGTCTTCTTGATGATTATCACAATGTAGACAATTAAAAGGCTGAGCTATATTAAGTCTCTGAAGCCGCTCGCTTGTTAAAGCCCTATTATTCAAAGCTAGCCAAGAAAAGCATCCTGCTTTTGGTAATGTTAGATTATTCCAACAAAAGGAATAAGCACGGGATGGTTGCTTGGTTGCATCTCTCTGCTGAATAAGTTTATATCCATCCTTAATATTAAAATTCCCATCTGCCCCCAGTGCCCAAATCAAATTATCCTCCAAATTTGATAAGTAGATCAGTCTTTGAGACAAGATTTTTTGAAATAGTTGAATCTGTTGTGGTGAGAGAGGTAGCTCTTGGGGGTCTTTCCAAATTACTTTCCTTGAGTGCAAGCATAAAGTAGATACATATCCAATTAAGTGAATACCCCAAACATTTTCTGCTACAGAGATAATATCCTCCATTCCAATGTCATTTTTACTAATCAAAGGTGGTACCCCACTCCATGAGTCACGCCAAAACTTGACTGATTGACCATTATTGACTTCCCATGTAATATACTTGCATATTAAATCTCTAGAATAGATCATGAAGTCCCAAATGGCTGACCCTCTAGGGGGGTCAGATACTGATATAATTCTAGTCGGGTTAGAATCATCTAAGTACTTGGCTTGCATAATTTGGCACCAAATATTATGTGGCTTAGAATACATTTTCCATACTAATTTGCCCCCAAATGCTATGTTCCACTTTTGTAGATCATGAATCCCTACCCCACCCAGCTGCTTAACTTGTGCCAATTTCTCTATCGAGACTAAAGGGATTTTCTTTTCTCCGTTCATGTTTCCAGTCCATAGAAAATCTCTAATCAGTTTCTAAATTTTTTGAATGACCGACATAGGAGCCTTGAGGACTGATAAGTAATAATTGGGGATTGCTGAGAGAACTATTTTGATTAAAAGTATTCTACCTGAGAGAGACAGCCACCTTGCTTTCCATGCAACCACCCTAGCTTTAATCCTTTCGATGATTGGTGTCCAATAACTAATTTTATTTGCCCCCATGAAAAATGGGATACCAAGGTAGACTGATGGAAGGGAATCCACTGAAAATCCAAGAAGGTTAACAATTTTATTAGATACAATTTGATTTGTATTAAACAGATATATCTTGGATTTGAGAGGATTAACTCTCTGATTTGATGCTATAGTATACAAGTCCAAGGTTTCTTTGATTTGCTTGGCCTCCCTGATGTTTGATGTACCAAATAATAATGTATAATCAACAAAAAGTGAGTGAGTCACTAAAATATTTGTTTGACCAATTTGCACACCCAGCCACTTGCCTGACGCTTTCTTCCGAAGTATGAACCTACTAAATGTCTCTGCCATTAAAATGAATAAGACTGGTGATAAAGGATCCACATTATTAATAATTAACAATTGAGAATAATATACCTCGCATTATTTAGTATTTAATTATTAATAATACTATACTTTACATTAATCCCAAAATATACACCATCAACAATATCTACAATAATTAACATAGAATCACATATATATATATATATATGTGTGTGTGTGTGTGTGTGTGTGTGTGTGTGTGTGTGTGTGTGCACCCATATATATATTTCTATATATATATTTATATTTATATAGATACATGCCAAATACCAAACACTATAATCTATAAGATTATGAAGTAATAGATCACAATATTATTACCTATTTATAATTACTATAGGATATAACACTGAGGTCAAATAAAATCACATGCCTCAAAATAAATCTAATCATCCAAAGAGGCCATAAAAATCAACTATGAAACATATCGAGAAAACCATAAGATCAAACAAGGTCAACCAAAGTCAACAAGGAAAGTCAAGCCAAACTCCTTACCAAGCATGAAACTCTGAAACACAACATAGAAAGATTAACTAAGAATCATACCAAGAAGGAGAAATAAATAAAATCAGTAAACAAACCATACAACCAAATGAATTCAAGTGGCCACAAGGCACTAACTACAACAATGCCCAACCGGGTGCGCTGGATCTGGGTTTTTCACCCAAAGGTTGACTGACAAAGAAGGAACCCTAATATTCCCAAATTGGAATAATGAAAAAGTAAGACTCATGCAGGGGCCTTAGTACTATCTCCATAACAAACAACCATCAAGGATTTGAGGGCATGCTCAGACTTGTGAAGCCAGGTGAAGTCGATGCCCGGTACCTGCAAGCTTGCATCACAAAGAAGAAATACATATGCACGGATATACATATAAAAGAAGACATTACAGACAGATGACTGAGATCGATACCTCATGTGGACCTCAGCTATGTGAGTAACTACGACTTTGTCCTAAATCATGAAAACACATCATGTATATATATACACTCAAGGCATGTAGCATCATCATAACGAAGGTTAGAATCTCAAGCATTGTGTTAGTCTCTTATCAATACTAATAATAAATCAACATAATCAAATCAAGTGAGATACAAGATTCATCCAAAGTAACCTTAATAGAAGAAAATATAAATAATCACTTATATATATCTATCAAGTACATATCATATAACATCCTAACTATATTCATAAAGGTCTTGAAGGTACTCAATACATACACGGAGATAAATACATACAAAAATGATACCTTTAGACAGTATGTCTGATATTAGAATCCTTGAGTACTAGCTTATGAAATTATTATAAACAAACTATAGCAATAGATCAAACAAGTATCATGAACAACTTAAGTTGTAAGAAAACATCGAAAGATCTTAATTCTTTCAAAAAACACAAAACTTATATTAGGGTTAGAGGGGTATTACAATATCCATAGGCAAAGGAAGCACATGTCTCTTTTAAAGATCAATATCTTTATCAAATTATGATTATATATTTAAATAATAACGAATACCATAATTATGATGATAAAGAGGAAGATTATCATAAGATCCTAAGAATTCAGCCAAGGAGTCATCAGTGTTAAAAATGTCAAGAGAAGGTATCACAAATGTGACATCTCATCAATGAGATGAGGATTAACAAGATAGAGACGTTCAAAAGAGATAGTATTAACATTAAGAGAAGGTTTGTGAGATTTCTTAGGCAACTTGAAAGGATTGTACCCCAGTCTAACATAATGTTCATCTCCATCCCTTTCCAATGAGACTTGAATTCATTTTTCATGTATTCCACATACATTACCACTAAAAACATATTTAGCTAAAAGATGATAATCGGGACCATAATGAGATGTCATATCAAAAAGAGTTGGCGGTGTTTCATAGTGTGCATGTGAAATTGTACCTACATGTGAACACAACACTTCAGTAAAACATTGTTGGTTAATAAATCAGAAAATCTGCAATGAAAACAAATATTATTAACTAGGCAATTTACTACCTTCTAGTAGATGCGAGTATGGTATTCTCAGAAATAAATGAGATCATTGATGATGCAACACCTAAATGAAGGATTTAAATGATGAAAGCTATGTGTATAGTATAAAATATGGATGGGGTCCTAGAACAATGGTTTGCACATAAAAGAGACCCCAAAGCCAATATTTTACACATACATTTGAATTGAAAGGGGATGGAAATCTGGAAATGCTTGAAATCAAATAAAATAAGATACATACCTCATGATGAAATTAATTTGGAAATACCTATTTTCTGATGCTTGTGTATAGTTTTAGGCAATTCTGCAACCTGTTTCGAATTGGAAATGCCGAGATGAAGAAAACCCAAAAAACTTTTATCTTTTTGACAGCAGGTAGTCTTTGACCCCGATAAAAGGTCAAAGGCTACATTAATATTTTCAAGGTCAAATTTGACTTTGTTCACAGATCCTGGAAGTTCAGCGAAAAGGGTATCCAGATCTACACTTTAATTCGTTGTCTCGCACCTTTACCTACAAGAAAAATGGTTTTGTTTGTTTGTTTGGGGGGTTTGCCTTAGTCAAACCCCAGTTTGGAATCAACCTTAATAATGGAATTGAAATAGAGAATGCTAGCAAGTAGTAGAAGTAGATCTAACAATGAAGCTATGATATTTAATAGATATGCAAATTGTATTTGAAATGTAATAAAGTGTGTTAATATGAAAGCTTGAACATAACATCAACAAATGTAAATCAAACCTCCATGATTGTATGCTTGGAATCCACCTTGAGGGAAGAATGAATGGATCTTGAAGATGAACAAAAGGATCTTGAAAGAAGATCACACCATCATGATGGCTAGATCTAGGGTTTGAATGATGAATCTTGAGTGCTTGAACCAAATTCCTTCAAAGGCTTGAATGCTTGAATCCTTGATCTTCAATGGAGAGCTTGAATGCTTGAATGGATGATTGCTTGAGAATGGATGCTTTCTTTATCTTGCTTGAGAGAGAACTTGATTTCTAAAACTTGATCACCAATGTCTCCTTGATAGTGCTTGATCTTTCTTGAGAGCTTGAGAGATGAGATATGAAAACTTGATGTAGAGATCTTCTCACAAAACTTGATGGAGAAAATGAGAGAGGAAGGCTTCCTTTTATATTGATCTAGGGCACAATCTTCTAGAGGGGCCACCTTGGGGAATTAAATTCAAATTAAGCCTCAAATCTTTAGTAATGGACCTAAATTAAATATAATTTAAGATTTTACCATTTCAAAGACCAAAATAGCCTACCCGAAAGCGAGAAAACAATTATTTCTGAAACCCGACATCTGAAGATCACGGGACCTTGAAACTTGAACCCAGGGTCAAAGATGAGGTCAACCCTAACCTAGGTCAGGGATGAGGTCATCCTTGAACCTCAAGGTTTTCCTTGACCCCTTAAGGTTTTCATTGACCTTGAGGTCACATATCTCAAGGTCTCAGTCAGAGTGAGAAACATGAGGTCCCGGGGGTGCCCAGAGACCTAGAAATGATGTCAGAATAGGGTAGAGTGCCAAGGAGAGGCACAAAAACCTATGATGAACATGATGAAGGCTAGTAGGACCTATTTTTAAGTCCTACCTAGAAAATAGAGCCATAGAAGAGGGAAATTAAGGAGAATCCTCAGGATCCTAACCCTAATTTCACCTAGAATGAAGGAATCAAGTGCAGAAAAGAAGTGGAAAATGGGGAAAAAAGCCAGATCTAAGAAAAGATCAATTCAAGGCATTCTTCATGACCCCAAACCACTTACTCAGAGGGCTAAATGCTCTTAACATGGAAGTGCTTCCATTTTAAGATGATACACTATGAAAAATGGATGCAGATTTAAGCTATGTTTTTTAACTTTCTATGCAATATGGATGAAAATAAAATGTAAAATGATCTAAAACTAGATGAAATATGGATTGAAATATAAAATAGAAATGAAATGAATGCTATGAAAATGAAGAAAACAATGTTAGAAAGAGTCTCAAAAATTGCAATCTCTCAATTCGCTAGATCGCACATGCAAGATTCTCCAAATTCATGGTCGTTTGTAAAGGACTGAGGCTTGTTTATATAGAAATCCAAGGTTTTTGAGAACTCATGGAAAGCCAAAAATCTCTCCCTAATCGACTCAGGTTGATTATTGAGTTATCAGGAAATTAGAAATAGTTATCTCATAAATCATGCAAAATCAGCTTTTTAACTCAAATTAGGAGTTCAGATCACTCAAATCTTCTTTTCAACTCACAATCACATGTTGAGTTCAAAAAGTTAACAAATTGAATTTAATAATTGATTGAGTTTAACTGCTTTTCTGAGTTGTGCATGGATAATCATGAATTATTTAATTTTCCATGTGTTTTATTCTCAACTTAACTTATTTATGGGTTAATCAATTATTTAGTCAAACTTAATTCAAAACTATATCATTAAATTTGACAATTTGATTTAATCAATTAAATAAAGATTTAATCAATTATTTTTAGAAATTTGATTTATTATCAAATAAACAATATTAATTAGGAATCAATTCAATTAAATCTAATTAAATAGTGGCCAAATTAAGTTTAATTAATTAAATATTCAACATATTCAATTAATTGACTTTAGGATAAATAAAATAATATCATCTATTGCCAAATAATATTAAATTAGAAATAATTAGGATAAATTATGAATATTTAGGAATATTCCCCGATGCAGAATTAAGATAAGATCTATTAGGGTTTCAATGATATTATGTGTAGATGTGCCTTAGGTTAGGACTTTAGATTCGATTTCGACCGATTTGTCGATGTAAGAGGTCAATGGTACTAAAGCCCATTTTTGGGGTATTACATTTTGCCCCTCTTTGAATTACTATGTGAAGTGCAATGGTTCAAAGATTAATCTATGTTTGATGATGTCCGGACTCAGTTATGTGGTGGAGAAATTGATCCTAAAAGATTAACCAATTCTGAGAAAAAAACCAATTGAAAGATTTGAAGATGTTGATTCAGGTCCTGATTGACCAAAGAATCTAGATGATGTTAATGGTACCAACAATGAACTAATGATTATGAAGAAGTGTCAAAATGCTTGATTTTGAACCTATGATTATGAGGAAGTGACTATCCTAACTCCAGACCTAATTGTCCAAAGGAATCAAAAGGATGCCAAGTCTGAACCCTTCAGTTACGAAGAATCAAGAAAATAACACTACTGAATCAATGGTTACGAAGAGCTAATACGATTTATAAGATTAAGAGAATACCAGATTGATATGAATTTTGATGAATCTGATATGCCGCAAGCAATGTGCCCCAAGCGATGAGGACTTTGGTGAATCACCAATTAGACATGGTTGTTGTCTTGATTGTTGGAGTAAATTTGATTGACAGATTTGATTAATGATGTGTAATATCATGCCCCCTTTGGGATACAAATTGAAATCAAGTAAGAAAGCTAGCATGAAATGATTAGAAGAAATGTAATCGATTGTAGAAGTGGTTGTACACATCCGGGGATGCGTTTTGCATCATTTAGGGGTCTTGTTGACCAAGTTTGATTAGGTTTGACCATGAGTTGACCATGGTTGACCAAGTTGAAATTTGAAGAGTTTGATATTAGATAATCAGTTAAGTTCAATATTGGATTTATGTGATGTTATAAAGGTCGATTATGCAAGCGGACAATTGTCTTAGGTCCAAAAAAATTTAAATCATGTTTGTGACAAAGTAAACGATCTCATATTTCAATTTTGATCCTGAAAATGGGTTTAGAACATTGAAATTAGCTGAGGGTGCAATTTTCATGCAAAATAGAGCACTTTGAAAAATTAGTTCAAAACCTATATAAGGCCTAAAAGGGTCATTTCAAACATTTGACTTTAGAAACCTCGTGGAGCCCTCTGAGAGAAAATGAAGGTTCCTATGTCATCGCATCATTTCGAGCACTCCAAGTGGTATCAGAGACCTTGTCAGTATGGTAATCCGGTAAGTGGACCTTTGTGCCTCTCTATGAATTCAATTTGACATGTTTTTAATGATTTTTAGGATCTTTAGGATGATTTTTGAAGTTTTGAATTTTTGCCTCACGAGATGTTGTACAACAACTTATGGGGGGTCGTACGACATTTCAAGTCCAATTGAAGTGTCATCTTTGTTATAGCGTAGTGTCGTATGGGAAACACCCATCTCTCATATGACATTTTGTCGGGTCCCTCAAGTGTCATGCGGGAGCTTGTAGAGTGTCGTATACCCATCAAATATCATATGGGTAGCTGTATATTGTCATATGATAATTGGGGCCAGTCTGAATTATCATATGGAAAACAGTGAGCATTTTTTAGGTCCTTGGCCCAATTTTTCAAATTTTTTTATTTTATAGTTGAATTTCATAGCCTTTAATGCACTTATTGATATGCTTATTTTCTCATTTTCCATGCATATAGCCTTAGTTTTGAGAAAAATTCTAATATTCATCATGTTTTTGTGCTTTGTAGGTCCTGTACCAAGATGTCCATGTCATTATTTCCCATCCAACTACACAGAGACTCTTCCTGGCCTTACCTGATCCTATGAGAGTACACCTTGCAGCATGTGGTTTTGAGTACTTGATCAATTTGCCTGATATTCAGGTGAACCATGGGTTGATTACCACACTCAATTGAGCGATTCCATTCTGAGACGTAGACTTTCCATCTCCCAATAGGGGAGATCATAGTCACTCCTGAGGATGTATATAGGACACTTCAGATACCATTTCATGGCCCTCGTATGGACTATCTTAGTGCGGGTAATATAGGTTTGCAGGCGTTCCAGACACTCTTCAGAGAAGATGAGAAGATCTTTCAATAGATTTCATGGGAGGTGCTCATACAATGTTATGGGCAGACTCATCGTCTAGAGTGCATCATTTCCAGGATGATCGGTGGGATCATCATGTCTAACTGTCAGCAGAACGGTCTACTAATAGGTTGGGCTCCTATGCTTCAGCGATTAATGGCACATCATGCAGAGTATGGATGGGGACAGTGCCTATTAGCCCATATGTTTGTGGAGATGCATGAGATTTTCTACCATGAGGGTAAGAAATTTTCTTCTAGAGACATTGTACTACAAATCTTGGCATGGGAGCACATCCCTATATGTAGGCCCATTTGCGGCAATGAGAGGTAGGCTCGGGAGCCTCTCATCTATAGGTACTCTAATTTTGTCACACAGGTGAGGATGGGGTGCACAAAGTACTGGCATTGAGTGTTGGATGATATTATAGTGGTCATCTAGAGATCCTATTTGCAAATCAAAGCATGGCCTACAACTCATGCTCAGTTCGGCTATTTTTGTCAGAGTCAGTTTTTGATAGGGTGGTCTACCACCATCCTTGACAGATTCTTGATCACATTGGTGTGGAGACAGTATGGACTTATCCAGGATGAGCCACAAAATTTCATGGCCTACACACAACAGGTGTGAGGGATTAGATTAAGATGGTCTTCTAGGTTGTCTTACACAATGTGCAGCCTTGAGTATAGCGGGCTACAAAGTAGGGAGTGGGACTAGTGAACCTAGGTAGCTAGTGTAGGTGTCACTAATGCATATATTGCATATATTGCAGAGCATCCCATTAGGTGGTTCTCCGATTCGATAGAGCTAATTCCAAAAATGGAGGAGGCCGAGGATGTGATAGGTACCCCCATGGGCAGAGGAGAGAGGCGTTGGGAGGTGCAAATTCTAATTGTGTATCCTACTCCACCGAGGCTGAGAGCTATTATTACTCCCTCAAGACCATCTGGACAAAGGAGACCTCCACTCATACCATGAGTCATTACAGTAGGTAGACCATAAGTTTTATAGCGTCGGTACAGTAGGGGTGAGGGTGGTATGCTAGGCGGGATTGGTAGCACTGTAGGTGCAAATGAGGTACTAGGAGCACACCAAGGTGCACCCATGGAGGAGGCACAACATGCCCCAGATTTTGACTTTAGAGCTGAGGTTTGACACCATAAGGCATGGACTGATATAGGTGCTGGCAAAGGTGATGAGACCATGGACAAGGCTGAGGTGGCAGTGGAGGTAGACCCTAGGATGAGGCAGACTCCTTAGGATATCATTAGGCAGGTACCTCATTAGCTGAGGGACCAGAGATCCCATGGCCTATCTCTGGAGGTGCACTTATAGGAGTGAGACCATCAATTGAGAGAAGCTCAAGTGGAGGTTGAACGGTTGCAGATTGAGGTCATTCATCAAACAAGGTGTGCTTCATACTACGTCTCTGCATATTATTCAATTGTGCCACTAGGATAGAGAGTTACCTCATACTCTCAGTACATGCAGGAGTATGAGGGAGCGTGAGCACCATGAGTGAATCCACCACCTGATGTCCCACCTGGAGGAGGAGGAGCAGCAGATGTAGAGAAGTAGGCAGATAGTTGATTGCCTTTAGGTAGATCTTCATTTTTGACATTTTGATCATACATGATAGCTCATTTGAGCTCATTCATTTGTATATGCGCATTGCGCCCCTTGTACTATTATGAAAATTTTATATAAATGAGATCAGATTTAGTGGTTTTGACTTCATAGCACTTGTCATTTTGATTTATGATGTTTTTATCATGTGATGCAAATGTATGAAATATTTCCCTTTCACTGTTAAATAATGAATTTTTACTTTGAATGTATGAATATGCAATGTAAAATGCAATGATAGATGGTAGATGAATAAATGTAATATATGATTCTCTGTATTCTTTTGATGGATGCACATGTATGTATGCAATGAATATGTGAAATGTTTATGAAAATGGGATGTTATGCAGTGATATGCATGATATGGTTGCAGGTATATGAAGATTTCAAGTGCTTAGTCATTGTCAAAATGGATGTTTAACCTAGAATGATGACTGCTTGTTGATTAGTTTGTAGGGACCTTCACACAACGCTTAGTCCTTGTGATGTTTTTTTAGTGAAATGTTGGAGAATATCAAACATCATGCTTTATTCCTGATTATGAGAAAGATGCAACCATGCAAAATGCAAAATACCAATGAAATGCAAGACCTAGGACTCAGTCACTGATCATATGTCATTTTTTATCATCACTGAATATTTTTAGGTAACACTAAATAGTCGATACAATGTCCACTAGTTAGGCAACCATGAACATATGAATATTGAGTTTAGTTTGAAATGTCGGATTTAGATATAAGCACCAAGGCACAAAAGCTAGGATGACCTGAATATCATGTCCATTTTGATTTAGCAATTTGTATAAGCATCAGAACATAAATGTTGTGATGACCTAAATACACCTTGCATTCAAACACACCAAGTAGTTGGGAGATCATCCTTGTTCCAATGTGAATTACTCGTAGTGACCCTTTATCGTTCACATCCTTGGATAATGTTGTATTTCACAATAGAAATAAGAAATCACTCAAAAATACAAAGTTAGATCTCACTTCCCTAAAGCATCTGGGTATCAATGGTCGAGGTATATGTGGCCATCCAATCATGATGGAGGCACTTATACTGGACACCAATTCAATCCATAATTTCCAGAGTTATTAGATTTTCACTTACAAATAGAAGACAAAGAAAAGGTTATGCCCCCAGTTAGCACTCTCTAAATCCTATGAAAGGACATCATCGATGAGCTCAAGAGAACATATTATGAAAAATCTCAATGTGAATCAGTTAGCATACAAGAACATTAAAGCATCTGTGCAGAGATTGTTTTTGTTTGTTGTTGTAGCCTGTTTGGTGTTGTCGTTGGGTGCAAAATCCTTTTCTGGTAGGGAGATAGACAAACTGACTCGAATATAACTTTGAAGGACTTTGACTAGATATGACTCGTCTAAGGTATACTGAGGGCTGTAGGATAAGACATTGGTTGCCCCCAAGTTTGAAACATTGATAGGATACATACGCTTTTGTTTCTTGGTGCACCGACTGACTTTATTAAAAATAGGACGTAAAAGCAAACAAGGAGATATGTACAAACTAAAGTAGTACTAAAAGCTGGGAGATACCAAGATTGCCCTGATAGATGGAGCATTTTGATACAAGTGGTGCCCATTTTCTGGGTTTTCACCATCTTGGCAGAGATTCTATTTTTGCTACCAAGGTGCCTGTTTACCAAGTTTTCACCAAGGCACTTTTTCTTTTCTTCTTTTTTTGTATTTTTCATCTTTTCAATTTTTTTTGTATTTTTTTTTGTGAACCATCAAGGCACATATTGCTAGCTTTTCACCAAGATGCTCATTTTTTCAGGACTTTTTTTTATTTTTATGCTTTTTCGGGACATTTTCGCAAACTGAATGTCTTAGGCATAGAATTTCTTCATATGGAGAACGTGGATTGGTTCTTGGACTTTTTCTCCTTCATTCATTGAGAGTTGATAGGCTCTAGAGCCAAAAGTACCAGTGATAACAAAGGGACCCAACCAGTTGGGTTCAAACTTCCTCTTGTGTTCTTGATGGGATTGATTTTTAGTATTTTCTCTCAAGACTAGATCACTAACCTGAAATTCTTTGTGTCTGACTTTCTTGTTATAGCCTCTAGACATTCATTTTTTATATACTCTGAGATGATCATACGCATCTTGTCTGTGCTCATCTAGTAGTTCAAGCTCTTGTAACCTAGATACTCTATAATTATCATCAGTTACCATACCATGCATTATGATTCTTAGTGATGGGATTTCAACCTCAATAGGTAGTACCGCTTCAGCCCCATATACTAAAGCGAAAGGAGTAGCCCCAGTGGGTGTTTTGATACTTGTTCTATAGGTCCAAAGAGCTAGATTTATCATTAGGTGCCAGTCTCTTCCTATCATGTTAACTGTTCTATGTAGAATTTTCAATAAGTTCTTGTTGGATGCTTCAGCTTGTCCATTCCCTTGTGGATAGTAAATGGATGACCAATGTTGAGTGATCTTGAATTTAGAGCATAAGGAATCTAGTTCCTTATTCTTAAATTGGCCTCCATTGTATGTGATGATGGAGTATGGTATACCATACCTACAAATGATGTAATTCAAGATGAACATAGAGATTTTTTTGCCAGTGGCCTGTGTCAAAGGAACTGCCTCAACCCATTTTGTGAAGTAATATATAGCTTTGATGATATGGGTATGTCCATTTGATGAATGTGGATAAATAGACCCTATAAGATCAAATGCCCATTATTGAAAAGGCCATTACATTGTAAAGGGAATCAAATCTCTCCCTGGTGTATGAATCAAATTTCCATGAACCTGACAATTCTTAGCATATTTTACAGCCTCTTTTTCCATGTCTAGCCAATAATACCCTTCCCTAATGAGTTTTTGAGCTAGTGTCAAACCATTGGAATGTGATCCACAAATACCTTCATGGACTTGCTTTAATGCACATTGTGATTCTTCACATTCTAAACACCTAAGAAGTGTACCATCCAGACTTTTTTTGTATAGATCATTACCAATGATGACATACCGTGATGTGTTTTGGATAAGGTAGCATTTTTCATGATAGTTAAAGGTATCGAGAATGATTTGGTCTTGAAGGTAGGAGTCTATGTTTTTGTAGTGAGAGGACTCATGACCAATAAAATTGTAGATCATGCAGGTTTCTGGATAATCATAGGTGGGGAATGACAGTGCTTCCACCAGGAACTCATAGTGTAGCTCATGTTCAGGTTGATGTAGTAAAGATGATAGTGTTTCCATAACATCAGTAGCCTTGTTCTCCATTCTAAGAATTTGTTCAAATGTGACTATAATGAAGTACTTCTTTAGATCATCTACCATGTGTTTATATGGAATGAGTTTCTCATCTTTTGTTTGATACACATCATTGACTTAGCGTATGACCAGTTGTGAGTCTCCATGAATGTGTAATTCTATTACTCACCATTCAATTTCTATCTTCATACCATTTAGTAAATCTTCGTATTACACTATGTTGTTGGTACAATGGGAACTTGATCCTGAATGCCTTTGGAATGAGTAACTTTGTGGTGTTATAAACAATATGCTAGCTCCAGATCCATTTTGTGTGTAGGATTCATCAAAGAATAAGCGCCATGATTTGGAAGATAGGTGCATGATAGAGGAATCTGACAATTCCATTTGCATTGGTTGGTCATCAAACATTGGTGCTTCAGCTAACTAATCTGCAATGACTTGTCCTTTGATAGCTTTTCTTTCAACATGCTCGATGTCAAATTTGCTTAGTAGCATTACCCATTTGGCTACTCTACCTGTGAGGGAAGCTTTTCTCAACAAGTACTTCAGTGGATCAATCTTTTCTATTAATTGTGTATTATGAGCTAATATGTAGTGTCTTAGCTTTTGTGATATGAATATTACAACTAGACACACCTTCTATATCATAGAATAGTTTTTCTCATAGGCTACCAATGTTCTGTTGATGTAGTAGATAGCTCTTTCCTTCTTATTCTCATCATGTTGTACTAGTAATGCCCCCAGTGAAGTATTTGCAGTGGAGACATACAATATTAATGGCTTCCCTTGAATAGGAGGCATGAGAATTGGTGGATTTGCCAAATATTGTTTGATGTGATTGAAGTTCTTTTCACATTCCTTGTTCCATGTGAAGGTCGCACCTTTATGCAATGTCTTTGTGAAAGGTTGTGATATGTCTACTAACTAAGATATGAAGCATCTGCTTGATTGTACCCTTCCTTGTAAGGTCCTCATTTTAATGATGTTCTTAGGAGGTTTCATCTCCATGATTGCTTTGACTTTTGCTGGATCCACTTCGATACCTATCTTTGAAACAATGTACCCTAGAATTTTTCCTGAAGTGACACCAAAGGGACATTTCTTAGGATTTAGTTTGAGACTAAATTCTCCATTCTATCCAGTATTGTACCCAAGTCAGTTAGGTGTTCAGATATTTTCATTGATTTAGCCAAAGTGTCATCAACATAATCTTTTTATGTTTTTATGCATCATATCATGAAAGATAGACGTCATAGCTCTCTAATATGTAGCACCAGCATTCTTAAGACCAAATGGCATGATGTTCCAGTAGAAATTAACTCATACACAAGTAAAATCCATCTTCTCTTGATCTTCTAAAGCTATCTTGATTTGTTTGTATCTAGAGAAACCATCCATTAAAGAGTACATTTCAAAGCCCTCAATCATGTCCACTATCATATCGATGTTTGGTAGTGGAAAATCATCCTTAGGGCATGCTTTGTTTACATCTCTGAAGTCTATCCATACTCTAATTGATTTTTCTAGTTTTGATACTAGAACTATGTTCGAGATCCACTCTACATGATTAATGACTCCGATAAATCTGGCTTTTAGTAGTTTCTCTAACTCATCTTTGACAAGGAGTGCCACATGAGGATGCATTTTACGCAACTTTTTCTTGATTGGTTTAACTCCTAGACTGATAGAGAGATGATGCATGATGAGATTAGGATCTAATCCAGGCCTATCTGAATATTTCCATGCAAAGTTGATCTTTTTCTCTGTTAAGAATTTTGTGAATGCTTGTTTTTCTTCTTTTGACAAAGATTGTGCTACATGAATCAACTGAGGTTCCTCTGTTGTGCCCAAATTGATAAACTGAGTTGGTTCTATAAATACTAGAGATTTGTCCTATAAATGACTCAGAAGGACATCAAATATCTCATCCTTAAGCACCTTAGAGAGGTTTTCACCTTCAGATACATCTTTTGTTTTTACTATTTTAGCTTCTAAGACTGCCACATAGTGGTTTTCACCCTCAGAACTCTTTTTATTTTTTCTTTTATAGACTGATAGACTAAGTTGTTTCTACTGCATTTAGGTAGCATGTGAGAGCATAGTCTATTTGGAAAGTATGGATGTCTTGGCTTGGATCATCATATGTTTGGTCAATAAGCTCAGGATGTTGGATAGTAAGCATGGGGAAGGATTGGGTATTAGTGTTTACACATACAATGTTATCATCATTGGCTCTAATTCGACTCTCAAATTCAAGTATGATATTACTTCTTAGAATGTTTAGTTTTTTAAGCATCTCAATGTCATAGTTGGATCATGTGTTAGTGATAAGTGAATCAGACTCACGAGGTCTGTCATTTTTTTGTAGACTCATTTCAGATGTAGGTGTGTATTGGTGAATGACATCTATATGTTTTCTTGTTATAAGCTCATCTTCTTCTGGAATAATTCCCCATTCATAGTCATTTGATTCTTCATCTAGATCCCTGGGAAAATCACGAATATGTGTGAAATCAGGATGGATTCCCCAAGCTGGATTACCTTGAAAGTATGAGAGGAATTCATATTCATGGGATTTTTTCTCAAAATCACTTTTGTGTCCCAAATGTTTAGCTATCATGATAGGTTCACCTTTTTCTTCTTGTTTGTTTTTAGGATCAACTGATTCTTGTGTTGTGACTGTCTCTTGTTTAGTAGTAGGTTCTTGTGTGTCTACTACAATTATTCTTTTAGGTTCCTTTTAATTTTCAAGAAGTTCTAAGATATGTTGAGGTATACGTTCATAGGGAAAAACATTAGTTGTGTCTGAATCATCATTATTTGAGTGTTGTGTTTCATTCTTTTATTGAATATCTATTTTTGGTTCTATCTCTTCTAGGACATGTGTAGAGATTCCACTAAGATGAAAAGGTTTCTTGTGATAACCTATACTGATAGTATCCTTGGTTTTTCTCCCATAGTGTTTAATGGGTTTAATGATACCTTTGCCTCTTGTTCCTAGAGGTCCTTTTCCTATGTATCCCATTTTAGACATTAGTTGGTGACCTGCCCCATATTATTTTGTTGGAATCTTAGGTATTTTAGAGTCACATTTTTTAATTGTCTATGATTGAGACTCATCTTTGTATATCCAAGCTAATATAGCCTCTTCCTCATCTGATTCTTGTTTGGAAACCTGTTCGGTGATGAAACTCCCATCGAAGATAACCTGAGGTTCTTTGGCTGTAGGTCTTACTTTCTCTTAAGGTTGTCCATAAGACTTAGGTGAAAGTGGGAGGGATGTGAGAGATAGGACTGGTTCCATTGTGTATTCTCCCATGTCTGTGCCTTTGATCTTGACTCCTTTTGATAGGTCTTCCATTTTAGATGTAGATGCTATGTCTATTTATTTGGTAGAAGACTCTCTATTATGTGGAACAAGTTTATCTGCACTTTCTTTCAAAGTGTTGCAAGATGCTAATGTGTTTGCAAGTATAGTGACCTCTACTCCATCATAGGGAAATTTGAGACATTGGTGGTATGTTGATGGAATAGCTTGCATCTCATGAGTTCGGGGCCTTCCTAGAAGAATTTTATAGGCCAAGGCAAGATCTAGTACTTGACAGGTGATATCTCTGATGACAAGTCATGTTTTGATAGGTAGCACAATGAATCCTTTGGAATTCCTTTCTTGTTCATCATATTCTTTTATAGTTATCTTCTTTTTAGGATCAATATCATCTTCTGACAATCCCAATTGTGTAACCAATTTGTAGGAACATATATTTAGACCAGCACCTCCATCTATCAACACACATTTGACATGATAGTTTTGGATTAAGACTTCAATATGCAAGGGTAGGTTATGTGGATGACTTAGTGAGTTGTCATCTTCTTCTAAAAAGGATATGTACTGGAGGGACATCAAGTGACCCACCATTGTTTAGAATTTATCAAGATCAACATCTTTTGGAATATTAGAGCCAATTAGAGCTTTGTCCAGAATTGCGTGATGAGCAAGAGAGATTTGAAGCAACTCAAATATAGAGATTTTGGCATTAGTGTGTTGTAGTTGCTAGATGATGTTGTATGATACTACTTTGGAAACTTTATAATTGGAAGATTTGGAAGTATTCCTTTGTTTATATGTAGATGCAAGATTAAATGGTGCCTTCAGGGCATTTGATGAACCCAAGTTTTGTCCTTGGAGAGTTACCCGAGCTTGAGATCGAGTAACTGCATTAGTTGTCTTGTTATCTCTATCCTTTTTGACAATGGTGATGACATTGCAGTGTTCAAACATGCATGGTTCTACCATATTGATGACATCATTATTACCAAAATAAGTGTAATTGACTTTAGCACCCATGTTTGGTTTAGAAGATGAATCTCCTTGATTATGCTTCAAAAAAGGTTTCATGAATGTTGTATGATCGTTATTGGATTTATGGTTGTCAATCAAAATTTCTCCAACATCAATTTTATCTTGAATGAGATGTTTAAGATGCACGCAGTTATTGGTTTTATGACCCTTGTTTTGATGGAAATCATAGAAACCGGTCTCTTTCCACCATTTAGGTTTGACTTCGGGGTCATATGGTTTTATCTTAGGTAATGTGATGATATTATTTGCCAATAGAGTTTTCATGGCAAATTCCAAGGACTCACCCAAAGGAGTGAACTCACACTTTGGTTTTGTAACCCATGGTTTATAGTCAGTTGACTTTTTAGAAGGTTTAGTTGCCTTCATTTCTAAAGCTTTTATGGCTTGGGTGCCAATAGTGAGATTAAATGCTAGCACTTTAGGTGGAGCACTAATATGATCAACAACACAATATGTGACAATGTTTTTCTTTTTGTTCTAGAAATTTCCCTTATCCTTGTTGGAACTAGAACCTAAATCATACTTGCTTTCTTTATGAAGTGATATGTATGTCTCCCTTACGAACAAGCACATTTTCAATCTTTATGGAATTTTCTACCATTTTATCAAAAGAGGTATGATTTTGAATTTGAAGATGATAATTGATTTCTGAAACCAGATTATTGATAAATATTTCTAGCTTCTCATTCTCCACAATTGGTCAGGCATAGAGTGAAAACTTCTTCCTCCAACATTTGAGGAAGGTCAGAAAGGCTTCTCCTAAATTTTGTTTCAGATTGCAGATGTCGATCATGGTGACCAGATGTTACATATTGTAGGAGTATTGTTGATAGAATAATTTGATTAACTCCTCAAAGGTCTTGATAGTTGGAGGCATCTTAGAGAACCAATTGATGGCTGCTCCTCCCAAAGATCATGGGAAGAGATGCATTAAGTATGTTGGTTCATGCATTAACTCCATGGATAAAGTACATAATTCTATGACATGATCTTGAGGATTAAAATTTCCATCATATTTTTCATATTTGGGTAGTTCCACTCTTTTTGGGAATGGTGGCATGTACAAGCTTTGATCAAATGGAAATGGACATAGGGCTTCCATAGAGAATTCTTTGGCTTCCTTCTCCTTGTCCAACTTGTTAAGTTTGACTTGCATGGCATGCATTTGTTTCATCATAGCTGTGATGGAATTTTCTTCCTCTTGTGTGATGATATTTTCAACATTAAAGTCTCGAGGAAGTTTGGCTCCTTGTTGAGCCAGTTGTAGGAAATATGCCTCTTTCTCTTCGTGTAAGAAGTGTTTCATCATTCTTTTAAAGAGGTCATCGTTATGAAATTGTTCAACTTCTAATGGTGTTGGTTCTTGATCTCCGCCATGATTAGATTGGTGACCTTGTGAGACCTAGTTTGCTCCTCCTTGAGACATAGTGGCATTTTTATTATCTCCTAGGATTGATTGAGGAGGATTAGAGTAACCTTCTTTCAAATTTAGATTACCTAGGGTGTCTTCTTCGTAAAGATTTGTGTTGTAGGGTTGATGAAAGGTTTGAATAGTGAAAGATGATGAAGGTGAGACCTTTGGTTCTTCTCTGGGTTTTCTGTGTGAGGAAGCTCTAGTTTCCACCATTAACCTTGGATGAACACTTAGAACCAGATATGACAACTAAAAGATATTCTGATTGAGGAAAGATCAGGTGACGCAACCTTGTCAAGATTGGTTTTTAAAAAGATATATTGGACATAAATGAGGGATGTTATGTATGAGATGTATGGATAGATGCCTAAAAGATGGTGGACACGAATTCACAATACTTAGTCATTTGAAGATACTGGATTGGGGTTTGTTTTGACAAGATTTTGACACAAGATGAGATGGGATTCAGACTAATCAATTAGATGGAAAAATGAGCTCAATTGGTTACTTTCAGAAAATAAGATGAATTTTCTATTGCTCTGCTCTGTTCCTGAAACAGTGAGAATTTTAACAAAATCTAGATAATAATTGTTGGTTGACTGAATTTCTAACAAGATTTTGACTTTCTGGCAATTTTTGGTAAACTATCGTACGATAGTATCCAGGCTTGTATGACACAAAATGGTGTCTGGGATGACTTTTGCAAAAACTCATACGACACTTGACGTAAGGGTTTACTTTTGCTACAATTTTTGGATAACTCTCATAGGACACAATAAGATATCCCGTATGACTCTTCGGGGGTTTTGATATGACAGTTGACAAATTGGAGCAATTATTGTATGACAATTGCAGGCTCAGGATGATAATTTTCACCGGAAAAGGATTTTCTTAGGATTTTCAAGTTTTTCCAGATTTTGGTCTCAATTATTTTGCAAAATTTTGTCCAGGTTTTTAAAGATCTGTGTATTGGATTGTCAAAGGTTTTTTATCATAACAATAGGCTCACAATCATAGCAAACAGAAGGGAACTAACTCAATGAATCAATCACACATATCTTATCCTAGCTAGGAGAAGAGATGTATTACTTGCTCATTATTTTAGGAACACACTCAGAGACTCCTTAGAATATGCAGGTCCAACAACACACAATGGATGTTGAAGCCCATTTTAGCTGAGTTCAAGCATCAAAGAGGGCTCGATATGATGAGTGTCTTGGGGTGATTACTATTCACCTCACACAAGTACTACAAATCCTTTGAGGGTGGATTGGTAGCAAACTAGCTTAGGCTTTTAATCAAGGCATCCATTCACAACTATCTCCCATAGTCCCACAAGCAAGATTTAGGCTATTAACCCTATGAAAATTCTAATCAGTGTAGTCTCGCAAGAAAGATTTAAGTAGCTCCGCTCTACACAAAATCAAAGCATGTTCATGGAATGAATCCAAGGAAGAAGCGGAGCTATATCTTCTGAGGCTTTAACCTCAAGGAAGCATCAAATTTTATAGTGGGGTGGAAGAGTCGGCTTAAGACTTGTCCCCCACTTGGGTCATTCTTGGGAGCTTTTTACCTCTCTGGTAGGCTCTCTAAAGGATTAAATAAAATGTGAGGTTGGGGACCATAGGATCTAGGTTTCTGATTCTCTAAAAGAGAAGAGCATAATCCCCTAACCTTGTCCTTTTCCCTATCCAAAACACGTCAAGAAAAGTTAATTCAAAGACAGTACGCAAACTCGCACTAGGGAAGATACCTTTTGGGTTTTTGATTCTTCTAAGAAGGAGAAGAGCATAATCCCCTCAATATCTGCCTCAATGGAAATAAACACGCATACCAAATTATTTAGATGCCTATGAAAAAATGAGATCTAAGCAAATAGAATATTTTCTCTTAGAAGATTCAGCAACCTGAAAAACCACTTGTCAAAAATCTTGTTGGATTGAGCATCTTTGACAAGCAATTTTCTGTAAGGGTTTCCTGCAAATGAGGGTTTGGAAGTCAAGACAAGAAGAGGCTAAAGAATATGGTTTTTATGCTCGGTATTCATATTTTCATCCAAAAAAGATGTGTTAGGCTATAAAAATGATCAATCAATAGCAAGCAGCAAAATGTCAAAGCCAGCTGTTAGTCAAAATCTTAAATCAAATATCTCAAAAATGATCAAAATTTTTTATACAACAATTGAAAACTGGAGTAAAAACTTGTACGACAATGTACCAGTTCTCATATGACACTTCGGGTACGATACGATTCTGGGTACTTGCACACATGACAATCCAAAGCTCATATGACAATACGTAACAACCGATACAATAATGCAAAATGTCATCTATCATACGACAGAAAAAATATTATGATACGACAGCCTGCAAGTGTCATACGAGATTGTATGGAAGAAAAATTAAACATCAAAGCTTGAATTGTAAATGTCATAAAAATAATAAAATAAGAATGGAAACCTATTGTCGGGCCCCACGGTGGGTGCCAAAAATGTGCGTGTGAAATTGTACATGCTTGTGAACACAATGCTTTAGTAAAACATTATTGGTCAATAAATCAAAAAATTTGCAATGAAAATAAATATTATTAACTAGGCAATTTACTACCTTCTAGTAGATGCGAGTATGGTATTCTAAAAAATAACCGAGATCAGTGACGATGCAACACCTAAACGAAGAATTTAAATGATGAAAGCTATGAAAAATGGATGCAGATTTAAGCTATGTTTTTTAATTTTCTATGCAATATGAATGAAAAATAATGTAAAATGATCTAAAACTAGATGAAATATGGATTGAAATCTAAACTAGCAATGAAATTAATGCTATGAAAATGGAGAAAACAATGTTAGCAAGAATCTAAAAAATTGCAATCTCTCAATTCGCTAGATTGCACGTGCAAGATTCTCCAAATTCACGATCATTTGTAAAGGATTGAGGCCTGTTTATATAGAAATCCAGGGTTTTCAAGACCTCGTGGAAAGCCAAAAATCCCTCCCTGATCAACTCAGGTTGATTATTGAGTTATCAGGAAATTAGAAATAGTTATCTCATAAATCATGCAAAATCAGCTTTTTAACTCAAATTAGGAGTTCAGATCACTCAAATCTTGTTTTCAACTCACAATCACATGTTGAGTTCAAAAAGTTAACAAATTGAATTTAATAATTGATTTAGAGTTTAACTGCTTTTCTGAGTTGTGCATGGATAATCATGAATTATTTAATTTTCCATGTGTTTTATTCTCAACTTAACTGATTTTTGAATAAAAATAACTAATTTATGGGTTAATCAATTATTTAATCAAACTGAATTCAAAACTATATCATTAAATTTGATAATTTGATTTAATCAATTAAATAAAGATTTAATCAATTATTTTTAGAAATTTGATTTATTGTCAAATAAACAATATTAATTAGGAATAAATTCAATTAAATCCAATTAAATAATTAAGTGGCCAAATTAAGTTTAATTAATTAAATATTTAACATATAAAATTAATTTACTTTAGGATAAATAAAATAATATCATTTATCGCCAAATAATATTAAATTAGAAATAATTAGGATAAATTAGTAATACTTAGGAATATTCCCTGATGCAGAATTAAGATAAGATCGATTAGGGTTTTGATGATTTGATGTGCAGATGTGCCTTAGGTTAGGACTTTAGAGTTGATTTTGACCGATTTGTCAATGTAAGAGGTTAATGGTACTAAAGCCCATTTTTGGGGTATTACACATAGGTCACTACCTCGTAACAATCAGGTTTAGAAAGAGTTTCAAGAGACTCATTAGAATTTGATGTTAACATTATAAGGCACTGAGAGGAGGGTGAATTAGTGAAACCATAGATCTACAAAATCTTTTCATAAACTTGCATATTAACCAACATACAAATGAAAATAAAACATAGAAGCATAACACATAAAACATCCACACATAATCAACACAAAAACACCAATATTTTTGTGTGGAAACCCTTGTAAGAGGGAAAAAACATGGTGGGAATTATCACCCACTAATCTCACTAGTGCACCAATAAGATCTTCCCTCTTAGGAGCATTACAACACCTCCTAAGGGTATACCTAGTTAAGAGTATCTATAGCCCGATTAGAAGCTATTACAAAGTCTTATTACCTGAACTACCTAGTTAAGGGATTTAAAACTCCTTCTGAGAGTCACCTAGTTAGAGGATTTAATCTTCAGACCTATTAGGATCTTGCATACCCTATTAGGAGTTACCTTGTTAGAGGATTTTGATTGTAATCTTGTTAGAACTTTCCTTGAGAATGAACTCAATAAGAATTATACGAATGTAGCACACTTTGTCTGGCATATCCACTTCAACACTACTTAAATCTCTATTCTAATCATACAAACTTAGCCTTCAATTATTAAAACCATCACAACAACTAACAACCTCATTTTGTCTATGATTTTATCTCTTATATAAACATTTAGGTCTGTGGAAAAAATCTAAAATGTTTTACTGATGTCAGCCTTCAAAATCCATCCAAATTTCATAAGTGATTACACCAACATAGGAAATTGAAATCCTCAAGGTCATCTCTCAGCAATACAATACAAAAATAAAATAATTATTAACTCTTATCCAACCACTACCTTGATTTCATCACCTTGACTTGACCGATTGGTTGTTCTTGCCAATAAAACTAATGTTTCCATCAAATATCCATCTCTACTTTGAGTCTACTAATGCAATAATAGATGTAGGTTGACATGACTCTGTAGATTCTTCTTGTCTAATCGCACCAGCATAACTATCTAGATCATCACCGTGCATCACATTTACCATGACTGACTATGTTATCACTGGTACACTGGATACTCAGAGAATTCCTTATGTAATCAACTTTATCACTAGTAAAATGGATTCAATCATTCCAGAAGACTTTTTTCCAAAAATGAAAACACTACAAAATTCATCACATGATGCTCCATCAAATCTTCATCAAATTCCAACAATCTCCCCCTTTGGCATTGATGGCAACACTTAGAGAGAAAAAAATGATTAAGTGTCCAACTTCATAGCATAAAAAATTCAGAGCTACAAAAATAATAACTCCCACTGGGGTAATATATCTACTCACCCTTTATAATACTTATAAATGGTTTACTATACTACTACTCCCCCTTTGACAACAATGGAAAAGGTATTACAGTGGATAACCAAAAGGAAAAAAAATTATTTAAAAAGAGTAGCATATACTAATTTACAATCTATTGAATACATTTGAAAAATTGGTCTTCAAGATCTATAAATCATTAACCCCAAGTGTTCAGTAGGTTCTCCATGATAAGTATCTTCCCATGTATCAAATATGCAAGCTCCTCCAATCCTTCTACTATACACATAATATATGAGACTAACATTATTCCAACCTCTTTAACAAATTTTCACAAAATCTCCAACTTAGGAATCAATAGACTCTAAAACTCTAATAAAGTATGTATTCTCTATTCCTTCTCATTACTGTAAGTCATGAGCTTATGATTAACAACACTTACTTTTGCTCCAAAACTTGTAGCTGAACCATTGATAGGATCAAAATTTGTTGCCAATAGCTTTAGCTCATGTTCAACTTCACTTTTTTCTTATCTAAGTCTTTCAAGAATTGTGAAAAGTCAAAGATAGAGTTAAGTATCTTACCACCTTCCTTTATAGCATCTTTCACCCAATTCATTGCAACTTGTAAAGTGTTTCTATCAAGTGCAATTGATTGAGCCAAAAATTTTGACCTCTTCCTTTCATAGTCTCTCTCAACTCTGATTATTTTATCATCCTCTATAGTTTTCATCTCCACTCCAATAGCTATGACCAACTGACCTAATTGTTCAATCAATGTGGCCTTCTCATCATAGTTCACATCATGCACTAAATCAAATAGTACATCTCTTACATTTAGGATAACATGTACCTCCTATTTCATTTTCTCCTTCTTTTATTTTGACTTAATTTCCATGGAAGTATCCATCATTTCCTTAGGAATCATAAAACTCAAATCTATTTTCCCTTCAATGGCAGGTATATCTTTATCCATACCAACAATGCTAGAAGATATAGACTGGAAATTTGTTACCTTTTATGTCTCTTTGTCTATGGTCTTCTCCTTATGTTCATATTTAGATTCTTCATATCCACATATTGCCTCCATTACCGGTACCTATTGCTATTCAACTAATGCATCCTTGGTCATACCCTAATCAGTTCCTTTCTTCTATGTTTCCTTTTCTCATTTTTCTTATGTTTCCTTTGGTGCTTCCTCCTGGTTCTTTGTAGTGTCTCTTTATTCTTCAGGAATATCCATGACTGAAACATCATCTTTGGTGTCCATGGTGTTCATTGGATCATCCAAGTCAATGTTGTCAAGTATGACCTTCACACCTTTTATGGTCCACCCTTCATCAGTAAAAGAAATCACATCCTCTTTCTCACTCTCTACACCTTTCTCCTATTCCTCTTCCACTTAATTATGTTCTTCATCCTCTACAATACCTAAGTGCTTCTTCAAAATGTTCTTTGTTTCATCTTTCACTAATTGAGAATCACCAATCATTAGTCTTGTAACTCTTGTTTTTGTCTTAAATGTGGGTCTAACCTTATCCAAGGTTTCCTTTATCTCCTTTGTAGTTATCTCGGGCTTTAATGCATTAATACATACTCAATTATTTATTTTTCTTCCTTTAATGCTCCCTTCCATCTAGCTTCAATTTCACCATATAAAGAAGAAGGAATTTGTCCTTGCAATTGAATAAGGACCTTACTAAACCTATGCATACTTCCTACAAAAATATCTTCAATTTTCCTTTGATATTCCTCACTAAACTTGTCATAATACTTCTTTACACCAGCAAGTATACCCCACTTCTTAACCTCATCAATAATTTTATCAATAAAGTTAAGCTTACTAAAGTCTGGCTTGGCATATTTAGTGGTAGGAGTGCCAACCACTTTGGATTTTTTACCTTGAGCCTTGAGTTCTTTTTTCTCTTGTTCTAATTTTATTCCTTCAGCTTCCTCTTGTACTTATTTGTACCCTTTTTCCTTCTCTTTCTTCCTCTTTCCAACAACCTTCATTGTAGTAGCCTTCTTTGCCTTTGTGGGCTCATGTTTTCTTTTCTTTATTGTTCTTCTCACTAAAATCTTAACTAGAGGAGAAGGTTTCTCCTTCTTGTCTATTGTTGCACTCATTGTCTGTCTAATAGTTAAAGTTCTACCGGTTGCAGAAGAAACTACTTCTACATCTTCTTCTGCAATAGTTGTAGCTGAAGTACCAACTTTCCCATCTTCATGTTTGGATCTTCCTTTATCTATAGCTGCCTATTTGAATCATTTCTATCGAAATAATTGCTCAACCTCCTTTCTAACTTTCTTCACTATGACTGGTGCATTCAATGTATTTGCAACTTTAATATATTTTTTCCTATATGTTCCAAATCTCTTTGCAGTAGGATTAATGTAGTTCTTCAGTAGCTCATCAACATAAGAAATAGCTATATCAACTTCTATCTTGTAATCCATAGGCATAGCCCATGATTTCCTAGGTACTACTACCTCCATTTGACATGTATCAGTATTAACCATGAAATATATATATCATCTTTATATTTCTCAACAACATGAGATAAAAAAAAATTCCCTTTCATGCATTCTCTTTTGGAAATCCTTAAAATATCCCCATACCTTCTAAAAAATTGACTACCAAGCATCTTAGCACAGTTTTCCATTTGAACCACAATCAAAGTACCATATACCCAATTAATCAGTCCAATACCAAGAAAGATATTTTTAAAGTAGAAAAATAGACCTACAAGTAATTAACTATACTTGAATACTTGTCTTTTGTCTTTCTTAATCTTCTCTATGTTTAGAAATAATTGATCTCTCATTGTAGCACACAAGTCATACTCCACATCTTCCTTCACCATCTTATATGTATTATGAATCGTAGTAGTAGGTGCACTAATGATTATTTTTGAGTAAAATAATTTGTATCCAATCATCATGGATGCAAACCCAACTGACTTTTGTGGGATATCATTTATTGTCATCGTACACTTGTCCCATTTTGATTTGGTCAATTCAGTGACTAGGTCTTGTGGGATAGATCTTAGTTGCAGTATCTCTCTAGTAGCACAGAAACTTGTTACTATGTGAATGGCCACTTTAGTAATCTTGTAGGGTCGATCAAGCTACATAAATTTGTCATGAACCCTTCTCAACACATATCTAATATGTTCTTCTTTAAAGTTAGAAGGAAAGTGAACTGCATGCTCAAAACCTTTATATGTAATCACTTTGTATTCATCTTTCAACACCAAATCTTTACACAAGTCTTTATATAGTGATTGTATGTGAGTTTCACTTAAGTCTTTGATCTTACAATGAATATATGATCTGACATCCTCCATATGCAATAGACCATAGGACACGCTAGTTAGGGCACCCTTTTGGTCATTCTCCATTGATTTGTCTAGATGTCTCTTAAATGCTGACCTAGGTTTCTTTGTGATCTCCATAATAATAGGAGTAGCCATACTGAAAATAAAATATTTTAAGCTCAGAGATCTCCAATAAATATCTTTTGAGTCACCATACGATGACCTGTGCAAACCCTCACAAGTTGCTTCACCAAAATCACTTCAAAACCTTATGTAGTAGCTTCAATCACTATCAATATGCTCAAACTTCACTCTATCACTCTGGGCTATAACACCTAAATGTGTAGGTGCAAAATAAGACCCAAAATCACCTTTTATCTTCCACCACTCTTAAGCATTAAATACATCACTAGGGGAAAAAAATAACACATATCTTAACAGATCTTGTTAGTAGTCATCCAAATCTTCATGTAGTTCACCAAAACTTCATATCATACTTCAAAACAACCATATGCATCTAAATATGAAAATAGAACTTATCACAGATGAATCTACAGGGTCCTTAATGGGTTTAACAATGCTTTCTCCCCCTAAGTCAAAGATGACTTAGTTTGATGATGAATTATCCACACCCTGTGAAGATGCAAATTCTCCTGAAGATTTTCTTTCACTCTTCTTCATCCAATTTTGATTCATTTGATTCTTGGTCTCTTCAACATTCATAGTATGCTTTCCCTTTTGCTTGTTTAATTGATTAACTAGTTGGTTCACCTTATTGTTCCTTTATTTGCAAATCCTAGCAATGTGACCTATCTTATGATAGTGAAAATGTGCCATACCAATTGATCTCCAAGGTCCTACATTGCCTCTATCTTTCCTCAATCTGCAATTAATCACCATGTGACCATAATTATGACAATGTGAACAAGTAACATCCCACCAGCTCTCATTTTGATAAGGACTCTATCAGTTGATTTGCGACCTCTAATTGTTCAGTCTTGTCTTGCACTCATTATCTCTATGACCATATTTGTTTCAATTGTAACAATAACCATGAAAAGTGTTTGGTCTAGCATTAGATCTAATACTTGGAACACTAGATCTGATATTTGTCCTACATACATTAGTTGTATGTCCAACCTTGTGACAATTGAAAAAAATTGTCTTATAAGATCTCTTACCATATTTCCTTTGATTCACCTTAGGTGTATATTTTTCATCTTGTATGGTCTTCTTGGTACCTAAAGATTCACCAACCTTATAACTAGTGTAGCCTAATCCATAGCTCTCTCCATGCATTCTCTGATTCTTTATTTGTTCATCAAGATTTGGAAAAATTTTATTGAATCTCTTGAGAAAATCACTTGTAGCCTTCAACTCACCTTTTAGTTTCTCATTTTCCTTTCTCAGATTTTTATTCTATCTTAGGGCTTCTTGATTCTCTTCATTTATATAATGAAGATGTTCATGCAATATACCAACTTCTAGTTCATATTTGAAGAGCTAATCCATCTTGGCTTTAAGGGCTCCACCTTTGGCTTTTAGGGCTTCCACTACAATTCTCCTTGCTACTTCTACTATCTTCCTTGCTTCCATTTCTTCACCCATTCTGATTGATAAAGCTTCTAATTATGTCTCGATGTTCTTCTTGTCTTTATATAGTTTCTCATTCTCCTTAGATAATTCTTCCAAAGCTGCTTGAGATTCCTTTGATCCACTACCTTCAGATAGTTTTTCAATGAGATATTGTCTTTCATTTAGTGTTTTGACAAGTTCTTTTCTCCTTTCTTTTGATTGCTTGAGCTGATCTTTCAACTTTTCAATGAATTCCTCTACATTGGTAAGTTTATTTTCAAGTTGCCTTTGATATCTCAAACCCTCCATATCCACCTTAAGGATCCTCCCAAATTTGTTAGGCTTCTCCAAGGGAACTCTAATCTTATACCAACTGTTAATTTTATAAGGCACTGAGAAGGGGGTGAATCAATGCAATCATAGATCTACAAAATCTTTTCATAAATTGTAGATTAACCAACATGCAAATGTAAATATAATATAGAAGCATAACACATAAAACATCCACATATAATCAACACAAAAACACCAATCTTTTTGTGTGGAAACCCTTGTTAGAGGGAAAAACCATGGTGGGAATTATCACCCACTAATATCACTAGTGCACCAATAAGATCTACCTTGTTAGGAGAATTACAACTCCCTACTTAGGGTATACCCTGTTAAGAGTATCTATAGCCTGGTTAGAATCTATTACAAAGTCATTTTATGAACTACCGAGTTAAGGGATTTTAAAATCCTTATGAGATTCACCTAGTTATAGGATTTAATCTTTAGACCTGTTAGGATCTTGCATACCCTATCAGGAGTAACCTTGTTAGAGGATTTTCATCGTAATCTTGTTAGAACTTTCCTTAAGAATGAACTCAATAAGAATGATCTGAATGTGGCACACTCTACCTGATAGATTCATTTCAACACTACTCTAATTACTATTCTAATCATACAAACTTCACCTTCAACCATTAGAATCATCGCAACAACTAACAACCTTATTTTCTCTACAATTTCATCTCTTATATAAACATTTAGGTTAGTGGAACAAATCTAAAACATGTTACTGATGTCGGCCTTCAAAATTTAATGAAGGCTAATACCACTTGATGAAGGGTGCTCCTCTTAATACCACAAACACAACAGAAACAGAGAAACAACAATAATTTGCAAGAACAGAAAATGGGCTTCTTATTATCTCCACAAATGTGGAATTACAAATTTTAGAATTACAATATGCAAAGCCACATGGGCATTCCCTTTACAATATTCTATAGGACAAAGCCTCGAAGCATTACCCAGATCTACTCAGAACTGCCCTAGACAACACTACGGGCCTTCTTTATATAGGCAATTTCCACCGCCTAAGAAGGTTCCAGAAATTTAGCCCTTAAGGCCGACTATACATAGAATTATTTTATTTTCACAATTTTTACAATAGGGTCAGCTCAAAAGAAATACAAAATATGCTTTTAGGTATCCCAACTTCTAGAGGCCATAACTTTCTAACCATAGCTTCGTTTATCTATTATAACCACTTTTCGGAAATGCCAGGATGATATCTACAATGCCTGACTCGTGCAAGCTCTAGTTAGCTGGGGGTCGATCATGATTTGGAGCCTCTGAGGCCTTCAAAATTGACCTAAAAGATTTCATACCTAAAAACCTCAATAACTTCACCAATATAGATGATGTGGCAATGAAACTCAACTGGTAGGCTGATATGACTAAGATGAACCTCCAACTGTGAAATCAGAACATTTTGAGATCATATGACCAACTTACTAAAAATAGTAAGTTCCCATAAATAGCAGCTCTACACAAGATAGCCCTTATTGAAAAGCAAACCAAAATATTTTTGGGTGATGCAAGATTGCTCTTACACCTAGGATGCTCCTGCATCAGACACCTGAGGTAATTTGAGAAGTGACCCCGTCACGTCTCAGGTGTGAAGAGGAAAACCAAGACGGCTAACCTCCTCCCTTGTTAGCCATGATGAATCTTCAACAGGTCATCCTTTCCACTTGACCAAATATTCTTCATATGTCATGTTCCTTGTGCTTCTACCAACATAACTATCCAATATATCTTCAATCTCTTTGGTATTTGAACTAGTTATTGAAATACTCCACTGTGCTACCATGATCTCATCTTCAACACCTCCTTCATGATACTCTGTCAAATCTGAAATGTTAAACATTGGTGAAATATTCAGCTCAGTAGGCAATTCTACCTCATAGGCATTTCCTAAATCATGCTTCTTCAGTATCTTACATGGCCCAAACTTCTTCATTTTCAACTTGTTATATGTACCAACTGGAAATCTCTCCTTCCGCAAATGAACCATTACTTCATCTCCAACCTAAAATTCCTTATACCTCCTTTTCTCATTTGCCTTAGCCTTATACTGCACATTCATCTTGGTAATGTGCTTCCTCACCTCCTCATGGATGTTCTTCAAGTGTTCTACAAAATCCTCAGCTTCAGCACTACTTATTTCTCCTTTATCTATCTTTCTCAACTCAAATGCATTTCTTGGACTACTTCCATATACAATCTGGAATGGTGATTTACCAATGCTCCTATTAATAGAATTATTGTATGCAAATTCCGCCTGTGGTAAAATCAAATCCCATCTTGTTGGCTTATCTCCAACCAAACATCTCAGCAAATTTCCCAAACTTCTATTCACCACCTCTGTCTATCCATCAGTCTGTGGATGATGTGATGAACTGAACTTCAAATCTATCTTCAACTTCTTCCACAATGTGTGCCAGAAATATCCAACAAACTTAGTGTCCAAATCTAAAACTATGCTCTTTAACAAACCATGTAGTCTCACTACTTCTCTGAAAAACAATTCTGCTACATGAATAGCATCATTAGTCTTCTTATAGGGAATGAAATGTGTCATCTTTTAAAATCTGTCAACCACCACAAAAATTGAATTATGTCCCCGCTAAGTCCTCGGTAAACCAAGAACAAAGTCCATATTGATATCCTTCCAAGGTTTCTCTGGTGCAGGTAATGGCTGATACAACCATGTATTCTGCTTCACTCCTTTCACCATCTGACATACTCTGCAACTCTGTACAAACTTCTTGACATCTTGCTACAACCATGGCCAATAATAGTTCTCACTAACCAAAGCAAGGGTTTTATCATGACCAAAATGTCCAGCCAATCCTCTACTATGCTTCTCCTTAATGAGATTCTCCCTCATAGAACTTCATGGAATGCACAACTAGCTCCCTCTGAATAGCATATCATCCTAAATGATGGAATCCAACCACTTCATTCTATCTAGAGTAACAGGTTTTGTGCAAGCTTTTCAAGCTTCACCAAAATTAGGATCCTCTGGATACAATTTCTTGAGTTCCTTGAACCCAACCACCTCAATCTACATTTCTATCAGCAATAGTTGCCTTCTGCTAAGTGCATCTGCAACCCTGTTAGACTTTCCACTCCTGTGTTTCAAAACAAATGTATAACTCTCCAAAAACTCAACTCATTTCAAATGCCTCTGATTCAACTTTCATTGACTATTCAAATATTACAAAGCTTGATGATCAGTATACAGAACAAACTCCTTAGGAAGAAAATAGTGTCTCCACTTCTTTAATGTATGAACTATAGCATAAAATTCCTGATCATAAACATAATATTTTCTCTTGGCATCATTTAACTTTTCACTAAAATAAGCAACGGGTTTACCTTCTTGACTCATAATAGCTCCTATTGCAGTACCACTAGCATCACAGTCTACTTGAAACACCTTATTAAAATTTGGAAGTGCTAAAATGGGTTGTTCTGTAACTTTCTATTTCAATAGTTTAAAATTCTTATCTACCCCATTAGTCCACTTGAACTCTTTTCTATCCCCTCTCATTGTTTCAGTCAAGGGTCTACAAATACTACTAAAATTTTTGATAAACTTTCTATAAAAGCTAGCCAAAACATGAAAAGAAATTACCTCCATAGCACTTCTTGGAGTAGGTCATTCAAGGATAGCCTGTACTTTCTCTGGGTCCATTTTTAGACCTTCTACTGAAACTACAAATCCTAAATACACTAACTCTTTCTTCACAAAACTGCACTTCTTCAAATTTATCAACAATTTCTCTTCTCTCAGCTTCTCAAACACCATGTGAATATGCACCATATGTTCCTCCAATGTTTTACTAAAGATCAAAATATCATCTAGGTAAACAATGACAAACTTACCCAGAAACTCTTTTAGAACCTTATTCATGAGCCGCATGAAAGTGCTCGGTGCATTGGTTAGCCCAAAAGGCATGACTACCCACTCATACAGTCCTTCCTTTGTTTTGAAAGCAGTCTTCCATTCATCTCTTTCTCTGATCTAAATCTGGTGATATCCACTCTTCATATCTATCTTTGAGAAATATACATCTCCACTCAAACAGTCCATAATATCATCCATTCATGGCAATGGAAATCTGTACTTGATTGTGATCTTGTTTATTTCTCTGGAATCTGTGCACATCCTCCATTCTCCATTCTTCTTTGGTGCTAATACTATTGGTACAACACATGGACTCAGGCTCTCCCAAATCAACCCCTTCTATAACAACTCATGTACTTGTATGTTCAACTCTTCACTTTCTGCTGGTGTCATTTTGTGTGCTACCTTATTTGAAAAATTGGCTCCTAGAATTAGGTCCATCTGATGACTTATCTTTCTTACTGGTGGTAATCCATCAGGTGCATTATCAGATACAATATCCTGAAACTCATTCAACAAATTTGCAACTTCTACAAGTACATCTTCTACTTCCTCTTTACCAACTTTTGGAATTAAAGCAAAACACACATGCTCATGCCTCATACCATCTAGAAATTTTTTTCCATCAACAAAAGTTATTCTTGCACTACCACATACCTTTTCTTCTATGTCATTCAATAGCTTTAGCTTATGTCGCACTCCATCCTTCATCATGGAATAGGTATTCACACGACCATCATGTACAACATGCTTATCAAACTGTCACAGTCTACCCAATAACATATGACATGCATCCATAGATATGATATCACATAGTACCTCATCATGGTATCCGCTAATCTTGAACTTCACCAGGCATTGTTCATTAACCATGACCTTGTGGTCATCCTGGACCCAGGCAATCTGATATGGATGTGGATGTTTCTATCTCTTGAGTTTCAACTTTTTCACCATCTCTTCAGACACCAAATTGTCATTGCTTCCACTATCAATAATCACATCACAACATTTACCCTCACACTTGCATCTAGTGCGAAATAGGCTCCTCCTTTGTTCAGGTTCATTCTCACCACTCAATAGGACTCTTCTATTAATCAGCATTTCTCCTCTTTCAACATCTTCAAAATGTGATGATCTGGCATCTTCATCAACATGTGCAACTCTAGCCTGGCCTTCATTCCTCCTATCTGTCCTTCCTTGGCATTGAGGACATTCAAATGCCCTATGACCTTCTTCTCCACAATGAAAACATGTTCCACGGAAGCCTCCTCTTCCTGATCCTTATCCTCTTCCTCTTCCTCTTCCTCTTTGATCTCTATTATTCTGATCATGGAAATGATTGGAAGTGTTTCCTCTCTGATTTTAACTGCTACTGGCCTCATCCTTCTTTTTCGAATCTTCATTTTAGCCACCATATGACCATCCACCAGATCATCCACCACAACCTCTTCTATTTTGTCTGCTCTCGAACTCCTTGTTCAGCTTCTCCTCTACTTTTAGGGAAAACTAGTATGTCTCTTCAATATTGTTCATCCGAACTAGATTCAACTCCTCCTGAATGCTCAGCCTCAACCCATTAAGGTAATGGACAACTTTCTCCTTATCAGCTTCCGCATGGCCAATTCTGATGAGAATTAGATAGAACTCCTCTATATACTCTTGAACATATCTTCTTGCTTGCTTCAAACTTTACATTTTTTTCAGTAGGTCAAGCTCATAATCAACAAGAATGAACTATCATTTCAATTTATCCACCATCTAATCCCATCTTGTGATTTTATCTTTCCCTCTTCTATTTCACTCCAATTGAATCTCTTGCCACCAGATCTTCGCATGACCTTTTAGTTTGGCCTTCACAAACTTGACTCTATCAAAATCCTCAACATCTTCATACTCGAAATATTCTTCACATTCATTGATCCAGTCAATCAATTTTTCTAGGTTAAGATTTCCTAAAAATATAGGAACCTCAATCTTAGGTCTTTTCCCAATCTTGGAAATGGCCCGAAAAAGTCTTTCTTCTTCTTGATTGAAAACTTTGACTTCTCCTTCTTGATTAGAATTTCCTTCTTCCTCAGCTTCATCCTCACTTTTGTCTCTAACATTAAGATTCATTCATCTATGAATCTCTTATTGCAATTCTCACACTTGTCTCTGGAGCACTCTAACCTCAGGTGTTACACCACCAGCTCTTCTGCCACGTTCCCTTTGTGGAGGCATTTTCACGTTGCTCGCTAAAACTCTAACCACAGTCCTGATACAAACTACCTCACAGTCGGTGATCTGTTTACACACTCAGGAATTCTCGCTCTGATACCACTTGATGAAGGGTGCTCCCCTTAATACCACAAACACATAACAAAAACATAGAAACAACAATAATTTGCAAGAATAGAAAATGGGCTTCTTATTATCTCCACACATGTGGAATTACAAATTTTAGAATTACAATATGCAAAGCCACATGGGCATTCCCTTTACAATATTTTGTAGGACAAAGCCTTGAATCATTACCCAGATCTACCTAAAACTGCCCTAGACAACACTATGAGCCTTCTTTATATATGCAATTTCCACCGCCCAAGAAGGTTCCAGAAATTTAGCCCTTAAGGCCGATTATACATAGAATTATTTTTTTTTCACAATTTTTACAATAGGGTCGGCTCAAAAGAAATACAAAATATGCTTGTAGGTAGCCCAACTTCCAGAGGCCATAACTTTCTAATCGTAGCTCTATTTATCTATTATAACCACTTTTTGGAAATGCCAGGATGAAATCTACAGTGCTTCACTCGTGCAAGCTCTAGTTAGCCAAGGGTCGATCATAATCTGGAGCCTCTAAGGCTTTCAAAATTGACCTGAAAGATTTTGTACCAAAAAACCTCAATAACTTCACCAATACAAATGATGTGGCAATGAAACTCAACTGGTAGGCTGATATGACTAAGATGAACCTCCAACTATGAAATCAGAACATTCTGAGATCATATGTCCAACTTACTAAAAATAGTAAGTTCCCATCAATAGTAGCTCTACACAAGATAGCCCTTATTGAAAAGCAAACAAAAATATTTTTGGGTGATGCAAGATTTCTCTTACACCCAGGATGCTCCTGCATCAAAATCCATCCAAATTTCATAAGTGATTATACCAACATAGGAAATTGAAATACTCAAGGTTGACCCTCAACAATACATTTCAAAAATAGAATAATTATTAACTCTTATCCAACTGCTACCTCAATTTCATCACCTTCACTTGATCGGTTGGTTGTTCTTTCCAATAACACTGATGTTTCCATCAAATATCCATCGGTACTTTGAGTCTACTTACGTAATCATAGATGTAGGTTGACACGACTCTATATATTCTTCCTATCCAATTACACCACCATAACTATCTAGATCATCACCTCGCATGACATTTACCATGACTAACTATGTTATCACCAATACACTAAATACTCAGAGAATTCATTATGAAATCAACTTTATCATTGGTAAAATGGGTTCAATCATCCTATAAGACTTGTTGCCAGCAATGACAACACTACAACATTCATCCCATGATAATCTTCATCAAATGCCAACATTTGAAGCAACAACAAAGTTGTTACTAATTTAATTAGGAAGAGATGGAGTCTTCTTAAGTTCATGAATGGGTTCACTTTGTTTATATTCTATTGAGAAACATGTATACTCTCCTATAAAAGAGGGTGTAAAATCCAAGAATCCCTAATCATCATCCAAAAGGATGGTACGAGAATAATTGTTTTGAGGAGATGAAGGTGTCTATGGTTGAACCGGGGTAGACACGGGTATGGCATCATATTCAGTACACAAATAGATTTTCAATTTATCATCACCAACAAGAGTGTACATAATATTGTTGTAAATTAACTTTACTTTGCGATGAAGTGTTGGAGGGACAACGTGCATGGAATATGGCATGTAACCATGGTCTGCCCAAGAGGAGATTGTAATTAAGAGCATTGGGCTGACATGAATAGGAGTGTACAAAATGACCAGACCCACTTTAATAGGTAAATTGATAATAACCAAAGTTTATTTAACAGCATTATTAAAGCCATGAAAAGGGATATGTAGTGCCCACAAAATCTGCCTCTAAAAGCCACTCTTTTTTTTTTTTTAATATAGAAAATGTGTAATAATAAAATGTTCCCAAAGGCTTGTCTAACCTAAGAAAGAAAATACATGTGGTTTTCCTATTCCTATTACAACAACATTTAAAAAGATAGTATGAAAAGTAATCAGATCTCTTTTTATTTGCATAGATATAAATTTATACACAGACTTAGTCATTAATCATTTTCTTAAGACTTAAATAAACAAGAATGTAAAAAAAATGTCATGCTTTTAGGCATAAACAACAAATAGAATGTAAAGCTACTATAGTATAAAATAAGATGCAAATTTACATTTGGATATAAATATTAAAACAAATATCAAAGTCTTTTGAAAAATATGAAATTACCCATTTAAAAGAAAGTGCGGATTTATATTTTATAAGGCCAATAGTTAGCCACCACATGTCTGTAAATGGAAAGAAAATAAGGGAGACAACTAACCTTTTCTGATTTAGTTAGGAACAAAACTTGTAAATGTGCCTCTCTTATTTTATAAGCAGATTTCTATGATATTATACATGTTCAATTTGTCATTTCATATAGATAAGGAAATGCAGAGAAGATAACTCTTACTAATCTACTATCCTATTATTTTACATAGAAGATGTCTATTATTATTCAATCTTTCAAGAGTCATTTTTTTTGTTTCAATCTCAAAGCTTTTACATAACATTTCATAACACATTTCTTCTATAATTTTTTTCTTTTTTCACAACTAAATCTTCCACTTCAAGAGCTCCAAGTAAGTCCATAATCTGCAAAAATAAGACATCGAAAAGACCATGGGATGCTCACCTCCCAACCTAGGTCTTTACAAGACCACCCCCAAGCTAGGGGAACCAAACATAGGTAGGATACACACAAGCAAACAGAATGAGAAAATCAACAATTCAACACATACACAAAATAAAACTCTCATCCATGGCTTACACAATGGACCACATATTGTCCCATAAATTTGGGGTGAAGTGGACTGAAACCCTATGGAGATAAATCTCATTCCAAAAGTAAAAACAAGCCTCCTCAAGGCTTTACAATAGCTTTTCCAACCATACTTGGAAAGCCCTTATCAAAAGAAATTAGGACAAGCCTTCACATGGCTTTACAAACAACTTCTCCACCATTTCCCAAATGCACAACAATCCCTTATGACCCCCAAGGCATAAAGCCATAGAACTCCCTTATGACCCCCAAAACAAAGAGTGGAATGGATACATGGAGCCCATACTTCCATGTTTTGTCCCTCTCCTCCCCGAGGAGAGACTCTACATCCATGGATTGTCCTAAAAACTTCACCCCCAAGGCTACTCTTCCCTCCAAGGGTGAGTGTGGCCTTGAAACTCCCAAATAAACAACACAAAACAATAAAAAGGAACACAATGCTTCACAACTTCAAATCACATAATAGACACAAAACCAAGCACAAGATTTACAAAACACATCTACTAGCAAGTAAGAACAAACAAGCCTTACATATCTATCAAGAATATGAAGAACTCTACAACACAAACACCATATTTTTCTCAAACCAAAAGAAATAGAAAGAAATTTCAAGTTGGAGCCACCAACCTAAGTCCAAAGAAAAAATGGCAAGTGTTGTAGATGAGATCCCTTTTTTCCTAGCCTCTCCTCCTATCCCAGCTCCTCCAAAACAAGTCTAGTCTCTAAGTTAGAGAGTGGGTGTTCAAACTCTCCAAAATGAAGAGTCCCCACTAAAAAGGCCTCCACACAACTTCCCACAAACACCTAGGGATAAGGTTTCCTTTTCATTGACTGGTATTCCCTAAGCCCCTTACAAGCTTTCTAGAAAAGACCTCTTACAAGGGTTGGCCCAAAAGGTGGGAAAAGGACTATCATTCTAATGGATGGTGTTCTTACCAAGGTCTGGTTTAAAAATTTGATTTTCGGCCATCTAGGGAATCCAATTTTTAGATGGGTCTTTTGGTCAACTATGGGTTATCCTATGGTTAAAAATGACCCTTACCCATAGGTATACCAAGTGGGCTAGCTAAAAATGGCCTAAACACACCCATAGGCACCTTTTCAACCTCCCAAAAGCTCATGACAAGTTCAAATTCGAAAATCTATGACAAGACATCTCCTCAAGCTCCCTAACCAAGGGATTCACATGGGGATCCTAAAGGGTACTATCTTAGGTTGATGGGCATCCAATCCTCAAGTGGACATGTCATGGCCACAAGTACACATACAAGTGTCAAGTGACACAACATAAATTACACATGACAAGCCCTGTGGCATATCCACTAGAGCACTCACATATCAATTTACAAAATACAAATTAAATTGAAAACATCACAAGCTCATTACATTTATGAAATAAATACAACACAACAAGGTTTTATCTTTCCTTAGACGCAACCTTGGCTCAAATTGAATTCACATTGGCCTATGTTTGGATCCCCGATAATAGTACCATGGTCTATTTCCCTGCACACTAAATCCAACATCAGTAGTCCAAGTAATATAAATCCACATCATATATGAATCAATTATAAACAACTTAACAAATCATTTACACATCACATTATCAATTGAAATTATTTTATACATAAACTTTAACTTTTCCCATTCGTGAATACATATACACACACAAATGTAATTAAGAAATTTAGTTTCAGCACTTAATAGGAAACCATAACATCATAATTACATCAAATATCCATTACCTAATAAGTCATATAATTAATTCTCATCATGTCTTCCTAGCATTCATAAAATAAGGTTAGCCATAATGCAAGACCATATTAATGTCACAAGGTAATAATCATAACATCATAAAGTAGTGTGCATCTAATATTTAAAGAGTATAAAATAAGTATCTCTCTCAATTGCACAAACTAAAGAGCTATGACAAGATAGGGTATCTCTCTCAGTAATCCAAGAAATATAATCCTCAACGTATATAAATCAATTATGTTCAACCTATAATTTGTTTGCAACATCACCTATTCAATTGAAATTCACTTGCACATTAATTTTATCTTATCTTGTTCATTAAAACATATATATATCTACACATCATGTAATAAGCAATTTTTACTTGCAATACTTAATAGAAAGCCAAAGCATCATAATTACATCAGATATTAATTTCCTAATAAGTCTTATAAATAAATCTCATCATTTAACCCTAGCATTCATAAAACTAGATTATCCATAAGTACATATCCATATTAGTGTCAGACATCATAAGGCAGTGTCCATAAAACATACAAAGTGATAAAATATATGACAAAAGATTCTAGAACCATAGTGCACTAGAACAAAGTATCGAATAAGAATTTCTCAAATGCAGGAACTGAAAAAGCTATGACGGGCTAGGGGTGAGGCCTCACAGGATAGAATCAGGTTTTATTATATAAATGTATGCTTTTATCTTTTGTAACAAGTCAATACTACAAACATTAAGTCCTAA
Organism: Chamaecyparis obtusa; assembly: GCA_027943335.1. NCBI lineage: Eukaryota > Viridiplantae > Streptophyta > Pinopsida > Cupressales > Cupressaceae > Chamaecyparis > Chamaecyparis obtusa. Next base: position 6,234 of record BSBK01007222.1, on the reverse strand, counting down.
TCCATTATCAATTAATGTTCTACAAATAAGGTTACCATTTATAAGGACAACAACCATAAGGGAATCATGTTGATCTTGAATCTCCTTATGAGGTAACTCATCTAAGTAAAAGTAATATGAGCTTTAATATTAGTTGTCTTACCATCCTAAAAAGTAAGTAGTCTTGTTAGGTGCTCATTTTTAGCCCCATTTTAGTATTTATGGGTTCCCACATTTATTTCACATCCTTCTATCCCTTATGCATCCTTCAAATCGATATTATTTGTTTAAAAATCAAGAATGACTCTAAATTCTATGCATGAATTCTCATTTTTCATCCTATCACATAATTTATCTTCCATCTAAGTCCTTTACATGTGGATTTTTGGACCTCAGGATTTGTCCTAATTTCTAGGTGGGCTATGGATTTTAACACTCTTTCTTGGCATTAATCCTTGGGTCCCAACAAAAATATGTCTAGATAAGGCTGACCTAAGTCGGGCTTGTCCTAGGGCATTTTCTTTTTGTTTTCTTCAAACCTAATGTGGGGGTTTATCTTTTATACCATTAATTGGGGTCAACCTTGCAAAATATGGGTCCTGAAATGTGTATAAAAGGAGACCTCTCCCTCTCATTTTGAAATTAATTAGAAATAAGATATCTTCATGCAAGAAATCCATTGTGAATTCAAGAGATTCAAGTGCAAGGAAAACATCTAGCATTTCAAGTCTTCTTCTTCTTCTCTTTCTTCCTCAATCCAAAATTGTGGCAAACTGTAACATCTATCATTCAAGGGTTTGGTTTCATGATTTCCTATTGGGGTTTTTGTGGGGTCCAAGCTATTGCATCAATACTTGTGATCATATCCAAAGAAGCATTGCATCATTGAGGTATAAGGTTATTTATGTTTCAGATCTTGATTACATTTCCATAGGCAACTTCAATTTCAATTCAAGGTTAATTCCTATACAGGGGCTTGACCAAGCCAAGCCTCTTTCCACAATAATTTACCCTTCTTTCTTGTGTACAGGAACATGTGGTGCAGTCTTGGATTCAGAGTTACAGAACCAGTGGCAAGTCCTCTATAGATTTCACCAATTTTTGGGTCTCTAGGACTAGGCCAAATTTTTTTGGCCTTTTCCTTTAGATCTAATATTTTCATAGTCAAAATTTATAGGTGTGAGAGTTCTAGATCAAGAACTATTTTTTGTTGGAAACAAAACTCTACGATAATTAAATCTAGATTTGAAGTTCACTTATTCCCTCCTAGCTTCATGGTGAGTTCATTCTTCTTATTTTCCTCTTGCACTTACTTTTACATATCAAATCTATATTGCTTTTATCATGTACATATCAGATTTACATATAAATCACACTTTATTCAATGAGGAATACTCAAATCCCCTTGATGAGCCCTAATTTTGGCATGTCTTAAACTATGTCTTAGCAACACTTTCATATGGTTTTGCAGACTTTTTACAAACTTTAAGTAGTAACTATAAGAACCTTTTCATGGATTATGATACTTAGTTATTTATAATAGAACATATCTATTATAATAATCATTTCTATAGTTTTTATAACTACTACTTGTTGTTTTGCTAAGTGATGTGTTCCTTTGAGACTTTATCTTCCTACAACCATTACTGTCCTTTTTCCTGCAACCATATGAGGAATGTTTTTGGCTTGTATTTGATGAACTATGGATGCATTGAATATGGATAATGAGCATTTGATAGATTTCATGTGTCGATATAACCCCTAATACAAGTTGTTTCTATAGAACCCAAATATTTAGGAGAAAATTTACACTCCACTAGGTCATTGCCCAACGGTTCTGGTAAAGATGGATTCAATCACAAAAGTGCAGAGTAATGGAAGGAGCAATTAAAAGATTCATTCACCATGAAGGAAGGTGTTCCATGAATCTAGTGGAAAGTCTCTTTATGATCTACAAATCCAACGTAATGGTCATTAATGTTTCTTGGTCAATTTGACTCAGCCTTCCTCTGCCCACTCTCTATCAGTTGTGAAAGTTATGTTTGTAATAAGAGCTTTCCACCTTAAGTGGATAAGTTAGATAGAAGTTAGTCAAGTTCATTTATAAAGAAATAGATTTTTCCTTTAGCCAAAGTGATAGAGATAGATTCAAATAGATAGAGAAAGAATATAGAATAAAAAATAAGGAGTAATACCAATTATCAAAGTTAATCATTTTACTAGCAATGTAATTTTCAATGCTGATTCAATAATATGATTCTAAAGTTTAAAGTTTAGCCTGTGTTTTCTCTAAGGACATTAGCTAAGGGGGCCCACTCAAGAAAGTGTCTATTCTTTCCTTTCTAGTAAATAGGATAGTTGTACTTTGATTTTTTGTAGAAGTTCAGTGACTGTTCCCACAGCCAATTGAGATATAGAACAATTGACTATTCTTGTAGCCACTGAGTAGTTCTTATTTCATGTAGCTTAAGTGTTGCTTAAGTTTGAGTTAAATTTGTTTATTGTGTATTCATTTCCAGCATTATATTCTTAGAAATAGGATACATGTTTGTTATAGAGGACTAGTGCATATATTGTGTTGATTCATTTCAAGTTATACAACCCCGAGTTGACAATTAAAAGATGCTTTTAGAGAAATTTTTGGCTGTCAAATATGATGTCCAATCACTGAGTAGGGGAATGTCATTTCCTAGTTAACGAATCCAATTAAGATAACTACACCCCCTTTTACCTAGATCTTGCATTAGCACCCCTTCATCCTTTTTGGGTTAATATAATCATATTTATTAAAGGGTGGTTTTGTATTTTAATGCATAATATGATTTGGTGAGTGATCTACATCCTATCATTTCTCACCATCCTCTATTGTATATTTTCATGCATAAACTCCAATAAAGAAGTTATATTGGTTTGCACATGAGATAAAGTAGATAGATTTTTTTAACGCCTTTTTTAATGCATCGTGATAAGTAGGGGAAGTTTGGAGAAGTTTCCAAAGAGATATCTTGGTAGGAGTAGTACGTAATTGTTCTACGAAATCATAATCCTTTCCAAGATTTGGAGGATGACAAGGTGTTGGAGGAAGCATGGATTGAGAAGAAGGAAGAAGATTAGACACAATCATATTGGTAGGTTGATGATTGTTCCCCATATGATAAGTATGGGAAACTGATTGATAATTCTTAATAAACTCTGAAGGATGTTTTGATTTCCCTTTCAAGTTATGATTGGTTTGTTAGGAGTTCGAAATGAAGTTTTTTTCATTGAAACCTTTAACAACAATCACAAGTTTGCATATTTTTTGGGGATTATCTTGAGCAAGGTGAACAAATATCTTTGGTTTTTCAACATTATTAATATAACCATTCACATGTAGCAATTTAAGTATTTTTTATCAAAAGGATGGTCTAAGGGTCAAAGAGGAAGACTAAATAGAGATGAATTAATCAAGAGATTCATCTAACATATCAAATTCATCACTACTAAACAACTCATCAAAGGATCTAAAATCTTACATAAAGAAATCAAACATTGTAAAAGAAAACTATGACTAAACAAGCAATAAAAATGGAAATGCAATATGATAAAAAATAAATAAAATTAAATAAACATGGAAATGAAATGAAATGAAAGACACTATGTTTTCACTCTTTTTTATAACTAAAAAACATACATGAAAGATCTAACTAACCAAAATAAAAGGTATAATGCATCTAAGAGATGGGTTCACCAAAATGTGTAGTATAAAAAGGGGATCACCTTACACCCTAGTTTTCCCCGATTCACAACACACATCATGATATGAAAACACCTCAAGATAAATTAGATTATCACCATCTAGTAAGAGAGATGCTAATGCAAAAAAATTAGTCTCAAGTTTTATATTCCTTTGTTGCTTAGAATAAAGAAAGGGATGAATAAGACTAATATGTATATGATTAATCAAGATATATAGATGATCTAATCAACTGAAAAGTAGATGTAGAAGGAGATATAAGTAAATTTAAGTGCACTTGGAATTGAAATAGGAGAAATTAAGACTCGTATATTAGTTTTTGACAACTGGAATCCCAAAAATACTTGTAACTGATAATTTGAGATCCTGAACCCATTATCTATCTACACTTAAAATTTCACTAATTTTTGAAGGGAATAGAACATTTGAAACATTTTGCACCTGGGTTTTTTTGGTGGGACAAATTTTAGAATAATTATCTTAATGTTGGGATGGCATAAAAGTTTTGATAGCTGATTTTGGAGTCTATTGCACCTACAAATATGAGATATGTGTGTAGGTGGCTATATAGGGGTTTGCCTTGGTCAACCCCCCATTTTGGTGATTCCCACCTCCACAAATAGACAATGTAATAGAGATAATGTACGTAGTTCTTATAAATATAGAGTATGTCTAAATTTCTATGAGCTAAAGTGCATAGATGTAATGTAAAGTTATACCCTAGTGTGATAGAGTAAACCATATATGAAAACACAATCATTGTGTGATTGGAATCTTGTAACAAGTATAGATCTGAAGCACAAGTATGTAGATCTAAAGATAACAAGAAACAATACCCAATCCAAAGAGGAAGAGTTCAATACAATCATCAGTTGGTGATCTGCTAATCATCATCATCATTATCATTTTGTAGCTTCATCTTGATGTTGAGAATGTTTAGGATCCTTGAATGTTTGATAGAAGATGATGTAGACTTTATTCACAAGTACTCACTTCATGGGATGTCTTAAAATTGGGGTTTCCAACCTTGAAATTTCTTTCATCTTACCAAAATAAAGTGTGAAGCTTACTTTTATACCAAATCAAAACATAGAATTGAGAGAGTCAACTGTAAATCCTAATCCTCTATTAAATCACCAAGATGGGGACCCAATTTAAATTTGGGCTCAAAAATTAGGGTACAAAATGTTTGACCTAGGAACAAAATGTTTGAAACATTATGTTCCACCTATTTAGGCCCAAATCAAAACTGTGAGTCTTAAGAAATCAGGGGATGTGGGACTAGAACTGACAACTAGTTTTTAGATTGGGATAGAACATGAAGACCGCAAATGGTAACATAGGGCCTAAGAGATGAAATGAATTATTTGATTGGAGAAGAAATAGAGAAGAAAACTTAGAAATAAGGGCTTACCTTGATTTTGAATGAGATTGAAGGGATAAAGGAACCATATTTGAATTTAGGTGTTCATTAAGTGCAATTATGAAGTCCTATTATGCAAACTATAATGAAAACATACTAAGGCAGGCGCAAAAACAATCGTGAAATTATGCACCACTTAAGTGATTTAAATTTATGATGGTACAAATCCTTAGTGAAACCCTACTAACAACCTTTTAGAGTATTTGTAGAAGTGGGACAAGTAAAAAAGAGTCCATGAATGAGATGAAAGTCCTATAATATATTGCTAGGATGATCCAAAATGGTAAAATAAATAGTTGTAGTAGTTAAGGGGGCTTCTAATTCTAGAAACAATGATAGTAAGATATTATTTGTAAAGATTATCTATAATTCTTTGGAAGTAAAATATTTTCATAGTGTTAATTAAATTAAGGTTTTGTACACTTTAAGCACACCAATTGATGAAAAGGAGAGTACAAAGGACAAAAAGGCCTATAAAGATTGAAACAAGTCATACACGTTTTAAGATCAAAAGGAAGATTTTAGGTTGTGACATTATATCTTCAAAATAATTATTGACACTTGTTTATATAATTTGATACAATTTCACATTAAAAAATGATATTAATTATTGAAATCTTCTTAAGAAGACTTAAAAAACATGAATGGATTCCTAGATGTTTGTCATAGATATTCTTAAGAATGTTGGTTCCATAAATACCACAATCATCATGAGAGTTTTCAATACTAATCACTTTCATGAGTGGATGAGAAATTTATCTGACTTTTAATAGATTTTAGACTATCATTAATCTTTTTTTTAGACTGCAGGAATCGTGTATAGCACACCTTATAAACTGCAGTGCATCTGGTAAACTTTTAAATGTGATCGGTGATGCTGATGTGACGTGTCCTCTGATATCACATGGGCTAGGGGAAGATTGGAACTCATGACCTCATGCTTCATAATAAGAAGCTCTTGTCAATTGAGCCATGCCCCCAACCCAAAATATCATTAATCTTTATTAAAGCCACAAATAAAGGAATTTATTTTTAATCATGAAAGATTGAACGAAGAATATTTAAAATTTTCATGCTATATAACATTTTTTTATAA